>JAQIWG010000152.1:0-43397 GCA_034695025.1 Chamaedrilus cognettii | reverse complement strand
TAATTAATTATTCACGATTATGATTGGTGACAGCAAGGGCATCAAAAATTAAATTCAGATTTTTCCATCACAGAACCGCTCCTATACGTGTATTAAAAGAGACACCGTGACTCTGGCCTGTAAAGTAACAAGAAATGGATGTCTAGCTGAACATAATCATGCTATCAAACTCCAAGTGTAGAGAGCGGATTGGCATTAAAAATGACATACTAATCCAATAAAATAGACTGTTTCTACCCTCTGTACCCATCCTATCATCTCATAAACTACAGCACTAGTTAGTGCTAAACTTGTCGAAGAGTACGCGGCCCATCAACGTGATGGCTTTGGTCGTTGCCGAGTTCAAAGCGATGGCAATAACAAAATAGGTTCTTTTGCTACACAAAACACAGGAAGCCGAATGGAAGACATACCGAATACTGAGTGGCGGTGTCGAGCTTAAGGCTGCTGCGCACAGAAATGTGACCGGTGGTGACACTAATCGCAAAGAAGACCGGAGCTGAAAGGTCTCCCACCACCTGGTACTGCATCTTGCCCTAAGTTTCAAAAACAATCAAACAACTTTCATGGCAGTGAAAATAATCTATGTGACACTGTGGGAGAAGTAGCGACTTATTGACGATTGAGAGAAAGCAAAATACATATATATGCTGAACCACTAGATAAGTATAAAAGTAACAAGATTATTGAAACTTTAACGTTAGGATGTAACTGTGATCAGCAATGCCTGTTGTGTGGAAGCTCATTCCATTTCATTGGCTTCAAGCAGGCAAGGAATATAAAGCAATATTCGTCGTACATGAGACAGAGCCCAACGCATCGCTACACTGCCAATCTTCCTCAAACACGAGGCCTGGTACTCAGTTACGCCTGAGTCGAGCGAGACACTGTACGCAAATGGTTGTCCACCACCACTACTGGGCAGCCGCCGGGTCTTGAACACACGACCATCGCGCGCATGGCGGACTGGCGCCTTAGCTGACTGAGACACCAGGCCGCACTTAATATGCCGATTCAACTGTTACAATCATAACAGCCAACATAGGCAACCAAAGAAAAATTACAAGCGGTAATGTATTGCTCCAGCATCTACAAAAAAATAATTAGTTATATTATTGGAGCCACTCAGACAAATTGCCTTCCATGCAGACCTCCAGTGTCGCGCTGGTAGCCTGGACCCTCGTGTAGAACTCTGTTCCAACCGGCGCGTTCTCCGACACGGTCGCGTCGTTGTATGGCAGACCGACGAACGTAGGTGTTGCGGTGTCCTGCACCACCGTCAGCAAGACCGAGACGTTGGCGGTCTTGGGCGGCGTCCGACCATCAGAGGCTTGAATAAGGAGCTACAGTAACATGCCAATATTGTACGATTTAGTTATTAGATTTCTATATTATGTTTAGTATTACGTTTAATTTTAGTTGCAAAATAAAACAATGAATGAGTATTCCCTTTCATTTTATATTTGAAGCAAAACCTACTAAATCAGCCCTCTGCCGTGCGCACGGAGCTATTTCAAAACAATCTTCTTAACTTTGCTGACAAAGAAATAGAATCTACGTACAAACAACCTGACTCTGATTACATATTTACATAATTATAAAGATTCAATCTGTTTTCCGTCCGCCTAGCAACCGTTGCTAAGGCAGTAGTTCTGAAATAGCCCCACGCGCAAGCTAATAAACTACTTGGCATAATACTTACATAATTGCTATATTTGCCATTTAATATAGCACTCAACAGTACTGCTCATTTTTCCAAGACAGACTTCAACCGTGACACGCAATGTCATCGTTCAGTCGTTACCGTGAAGCTGCTGTCGCTGGTGCCGGCGAGAGGTGACGTCACAATGACATCACCGCCGAGCGGCGTCACGTAGAAGTACTGCAGAGCATCCCCCGCCCCGACCAGTGCGTACCTAAACACAGCGCTAACAGTCATGACGCTTGCACGCTAATTTGTATCTGATCTCTAATTTCTTTGCATATATAACAAAGTGCTGAGCGTATAACAAGCAACAACATCTCCGTTTGCATGACATATTTTTGGCGCATGACAAGTGCAGTGCAAGTGCAAGTACATGCAAGAAGTCATTTTATTTTATCCAATGGCACGTACTGCACGGTGTCGCCATCTGGGTCGGTGGCAGTGACGCGCGTCACGCTCTCCCCCACGGGGAAGCTCTCGCTGACTGACGCGCTGTAGGTGGCGCTGCTGAAGATGGGCGGGTAGACATCACGCTGGACCGTAATGAGGACCTTCAGCGCGGCAGTGACTGTCGGGCTAGCAGAGTCACTCACCACTACGTCCAGCTGTAGGCAGAGAAAAACGGCCTCTTTTCCACGATGCATATCTTGCATGCAATTTTAGATGCAATTTTGTATGCAATTTTACATGCAACCATGTTAAGAAAATTAAAATGTAAAATATCCTTAACTGCGTTTCATGCAAGCCGTGCATGAAACCCAGTCAAGAAACAAGGGGTGCATAGAACCCAGTTAAGAAAATCGTTGTCATGACAACGGTCGTCCGTCCGCATGCAAAATTGCATGCAAAAATGCATGAAAAAATGCATGCAAAAATGCATGCAAAAATGCATGCAAAAATGCATGCAAAAATGCATGCAAAAATGCATGCAAAAATGCATGCAAAAGTGCATGCAAAAATGCATGCAAAAATGCATGCAAAATGCATGCAAAAATGCATGCAAAAATGCATGCAAAAATGCATGCAAAAATGCATGCAAAAATGCATGCAAAATATGCATGGTTGAAAGATACCCTAATTGCAGGTGTCAATTTCTAGTAGAAATTGACAAGAATTGCGCAAGAATTGTGCAAGAATTTACCATTATTTGTTTTATTTTTGTATTGTAATTTGTAGTCTAGGGACCGTGTCAAGCACAAAGACAATATACAGTCCTGTTCTGTGCAAGAAAGCTGGAACAGAACCGCTCACCATTCTTTCGTCGACTTTTATGACTCGCCCTGGGAGCTCTGGGCTGCAAGGCAACTGTTCTCTGCTCTCCTGCTTGCAGGTGGTCAGTGTGGGTTCAGAAAAATATCCAAAATCACACCCTAAAAGTTTACCAAAATTTCTTTCCGGGATCATGGTGAACCTTGATCGATGGTTTAAAATAATTTTGAATTGCCAAGCAAGCCTAAGTATTGCAAACAGGTTATAGAAAGCCCTGAAAGGCTGATCAACAGTTTGGTAGAAGGCATAATAACATCATCAAATCATATCATCACATACCTAAACGTTCGATAAATTATAGCGCTGAAGCGGTGAAAATTGCTGAGCCATTCGTTTATAACAATAAAGATATAATATGACAGCGCCTAAAACCAATAAGAATTCCGGAAAAGTTGGTGAATCCATCCTACCGTGTAGAGGGTAGCAATGTCGCTCTTCAGAGAACTCCTCACATAGACCCCGCCATGCGCATCCACCGAGAAATAGCTCGGCGCCGAAAGTTCCCCCACTATCTGGTAAATGAGGACACCCCCGGGATTCGGGTCGGTCACCCCCAGCTGTACGATGGCTGTCTGGTTGACAGGCTGGTTCTCAGTGATGGTCACTGCCAGCTGGCTGCCTCGGGAGAGCTGCGGGGGGGACAGGTTGTGGGTGACCTGAATCTGAATGCTTGTCGTAGCATTGCGCGGTGGAATGCCATCATCGGTTGCGGTCACCGTAAACTGGTCAACAGATGAGTCTTTTTATATGTAGTAGAACTGAATATATTAGAAAAGAATGTGATGCTACCCATGCTGCCGCACTAAAGTTATGCTTAAAATGTTAACTTAATGCAATTAAATGGGTCAAGTCAAGTAAAGTATGAAGTATTACAACAGTGTATCTGAGTTTTGCATTCAAAATTTTCATCAACCGCTGCTAGCTACTCACTTATTCAGTATCCGTTGCTTTTAACTCATAGCTTCCACGATTGAAATCAGAACATTTGCAATACGTATATATCCGCTTCGTTACCGGCTCAAATTTAACGCTCTAAAAGCGGGCCAAGAAAAAAAGAACCTGTGACAGCATTAAAGTGTAGCGACTCACGGTAAACGTGGAGACTGAGGCTTGTGTGAGCGGCGCAATGGCGACAAGCGTTCCTGTGTCTGGGAGAAGAAAGAAGAACTGTCGCGCAATCTGGCCTGCCGAGTCATTGACCACGCCATACTGGATATTGTTCTAAAATAACACAAGAATAACTGAATACGAATTTTGCTGTATATTGCACAGTCGTGCTGCTCTTAAACACAGCCTCATTTTATTAGCAAATGAAATTGTTTATTTTTAAAATAGGAAATTGCACTTTCAAAATTCATATACTACACTGAATATCGTTATCATTTACGTTTTACGTCCACTTTTCCGTGCTAGCACAAGTTGGACGTTGTCCACGACGAAACTCTCCCACAACTCCCAATTCTTTGCCATCTCTCTACTCCAATATTATAAGAAATTAATACATATCATTAAAAAATCATGGATGCTATAAAGTTTTAAAGTAAATCAAATGATATTCAAGCGCTAACAGGCACAGCTGAGACTCCCGTCGCCTCTTTCATTCCCTTTTTCGTTATTTGACCATTCCTCTCAAATATAATATATGAAATTCAATATTCAGCATGAAATGTTTCCCCGAATTACCGAAAATTTTAAAGTTTTTAAAGAGAAATTCCCATACCGAGTCGAGGTCAGAGGCTGACACTTGAAGGATGCTAACTCCAAGCGGAAAGCTATCGGCAATCTGGCGAGTGTAGACCGGACTGGAGAAGACCGGAGGATTGACGTTACGATTGACCCTCACCACGATATCCGTGCTCGCGACGAGATTTGGATTCGCACTGTTGTACGCTATCACTCTCACCTTACAAACAAATGACAAATGCATGAAATATGTGAAAAAGATCACGAAAATCTAACGCAAAAAATAAACTTGCATAATATATCCCTTTAAAATTTAACGTCAAAAACTTGCATACTTATCCATTAAAATCTAAAGCAAAAGAAAACTTTCGCATATCTATTAACCGATATTAAATCGATTGATTGCAAAGTAAGTTACTTATGCTTATAATAGACAAAACACTTTGCAAAGGGTGTATCGAATTACGATATGTTATTAACGTCAGTGATTTATTCACAGGCTAAGAATCTATTTAAGATCGCTCATCTTGAAGTAAATGACTCAAACCGTTGCATAAATAAAAAGAAAACAAAAAACAAAAGAAGTTAAATAAGGAATCATATAGCAGAACTTACGGTGTAATTGAAGAAATGGAACGGGTCATTGTTGAGGTTATAGTTGACGCGAATGACTCCAGTGTCTTGGTCCACAACAAAATACTGGTCGGCTGGGTAGAGGCCAACGATAACGTACTGCATCTTTCCCTGACAGTATACAACTTATTCCCTATTATGCTGCTAGTATGCAACAGCATCAAGGCAATTGAACGACATAGTCAATGATATACAGTATCACAAAAGCACTGCTAACATATAGAACTGATAAACTCGTTTATTCACAAGAGAAAATGTTGTAAAGAGTAACACAAGCCGACCTCTGGTAACAAACAATGGATTTAGGCCATAGAATTTCTTTATTTAAGCACTATTCAACCGCGAAGAAGGCCTGGTCATGAACCAATGCTTCAAAATCAATGTTTTCTTTATATGCAAGAAGCAAGACTTCAGGCCATCTACATTGTCAATCACTGCCATTGCTGCTAAGATATTTATCGCTGATTAAGGTTATAAAAGAAGTTACTATTTAACTAAATCATTAACCATTTAGCTAAATATTGCATTTATTATTAATGATACATTAACATTTATTATTTATTAGCGAAACCTATCATTGGTGAAACCATTGCCTTCATCGATGCTAACCCATATTTAGATATTTTAGTTTAAATGCACTTTAGGACTTTGGGACTTCAGGACCTTGGGATTTTCAGACCTTGAGACTTCGGGACTCTTCACCTCTGCCTCTTTTAGATTTTTCGACTTTGCGTTTCTGGGTCATCTCTAGAAGCCATTTCTAGCGATTTACTAATATAGTTAAGGAATAAATGATTTCCGAAAAGCGTGTTTCAAGTGTACACGATTTAACCCTTAGTCAGATACTTCAGTTAAAATGCATTAGCAAGATGGTGCTATTTTGAAGCGTTTTTCTGCATTTTTCTTCACTATAATTCAGGAGAAACAAATGGGGTATTAATGACTTATTTAAATAAGAATCAGGGCTCAAGTTTTAGTGTTTACACCGTTACTTACCAGCAGAAGACCGGATGTATTGGCGCGAACGGTCAGCACGGGACTGCCGATTGGCGTCGTATCAGCTACGGTACTGACCGGATAGGGGGCACCAACAAACACAGGCATCTGGGTGTCTTGTATTATCGATATGGCAACTGTTGCATTGGACTGACCAACAAAATGAACGGTATAGGCTTGGATGAGGAGCTGAAAGAAAAATAGCAAGCAAGTGAAAAATAAAAAGTTAGAGGACTCCTACAAAGAGGTCTATAAAGATGTCATCGTTATCAACAAATTGCAGTGATTTAAACACGAAATAAGGTCATGCCAAGAGAATAGGAATTGATGAAAGCCAAATAGCGCTGAACTAGCTAGGCTATCGTAAACACACCGTACTGCCTGTGTTGGTAGTGAGCGCAGCTAATTAGCTACACACAGTTGCTAATAGCTGTGCGTTACTCAAAAAAATTCTCTTCAAGACACCATTGATGCATAATAAGAAACGGCAAATAAAAATTACTCCATTATTGAGAACTTTACAACAAATAAATTATTTGAACCCCTCTACTAAACAAATCACAAACTGTTAATACGGCAAACTCAATTTTATCAAAATGCAATACATGCAGAAACTCATAGATCCTAAGCACAAAATTGATCAAACAATGTGTGTATAAACAAGCAGATACAGATAGTTACTTGGTACTCAGTTTGAGATCCATTTAGAGTTCTGCGCAAGAACACATTTCCTGTGTCCTCCTCCAGCATAAAGTACGTCATGCCGTTAGCAGACGCCGACAAAAACCGATACAGTACAACATCCTGAAAAAGATCAATTAAGGCTTTAATTTAAATAAAAAGAATAAGGTAAAAATCAACTCACGCAACACGTGACTAACGATGAGATTTGGCAGATTTTATTACTTTCAGACGAACCCAATTATCACCATCTCTCTCTTCAGTGCTCTGCCAAATGGCAGGTCTTTGGTGTCTCAAACCTCCACCCTAGTCGATCTTCGGCATTTCTCTTCATATCCGCATATGATTCCTTCTCAAGCAGGTCGACTATCATTTCGATACGTGCCCTTCCCGGTCCTCTCTTACACTCCATTCTTCTATCTTGTTACCATCAGCTGGTGCAACGGGGCATCACCTCCTCTCCTTAAGGAACAACAAAAAAAACCTCAAAAAGCCATCGTTCTTACATTGTGTGTGGTGTCTGTAGCTGTAACCTTCACTACTACATCGCCCACATTGAAGCCTTGGCTGATGGTCTGCTGATATGTGGCTGAAGGCTGAAACACAGGCCCGGCCTGACTGCGCTGTACGCTGATCGTAACGTTAACGAAAGAGGCCAGAGCTGGGTAGGCACTGTCGTACGACTGAATTACAAGCTGCAAGCATAGCAACCATAAACAAAATGTGAATATTAAAATGCTTAACCCAAAGACCAGTAAAATTAACTTGTTTTAGGAGCGTTGCAGATGCCATTAAATTTCTATGAACAATAATGAAAAATATTCATTTTATTACGCAATCATAATGGATGAGAGTTCCTCCATAAAGAATAATTTTAAAATATAAGAACAGGACAAAAGAAGGATGAATTCAGGATATTACAAGTAAGTTCCAACATAAAGTTAAATATTTATCTCAAAACATCTTTTCATCCCATGATTATTTTGCATTTTGTTTCTTAGCGCGTATCCTTTCCAAATGAAACGAGTGCCGAACATATCAACACACGTCACGATCACAGAAGCACTAAATAAAGAACCGATAGGTCCTTTACCTGATATGAAGCCAGCTGAAGAGTATCTGAACTGAGACTGCGAGATACGTGTATTTGACAGACTCCATTATTGACCGATATGTTGAAGAAACTTGGCGATGGATAGACACCGAGAACGGCATATGTCAGAACACCCTGCAACATAAATAAAATTATGACTAAAAAAAGATTTTCTCCGATGGTTTAAAAATGTTCGAGTTAAATTCCAGTTCACACAGATACCATATATCACCCTCGTCAAATCAAATTGTGCAACTCAGTATTGACACATTGTATGGCAGTGTTGCCCACGCATCATAATCCCAAAATAATAACGAAAGAACAAATAAAGAAGGAAGACCTTTAAGTTTGTTGGCGTGGCTGTGATTGTCACAACGATAGAGTTGACCGGTGCACCCTCTGATATGTTAGCCGTGTAGCCGGGCGCGTCAAACAGCGGCGGAACGGTGTGTCGGGGTACGGTCACGCTGACTTGAACCGCGGCGATCTTTGGCATAGGTAGATGTTGGTCGTTCGCTTGTATCGTTAACTGAAGAAGAATATTTGACAAAAATGATCTTCTGCACAATTGACACCTTTCACACTAAACGATTTGTCCAAGATGATTCCTTCAATCAACAGTAAAACTATTAATTGATTGACAGTAGACTGTTTTATTATCGCTTTGCTCTGTTCTATCGTGGTGCATTTCTGAACAGTATATAATGTATATCTGTGCTATGTCTTTAGAGGAATAAACTTCTTATTGATATGCATCATAACTCTATTCAAAAACTTGAAGTCAACAAACACCAGTTATTTTTTTCAGATTTCATCAGCTCAGATTTCAAACTCATCAATAAAGACAAACAAAACATAAAATATCCTGCAGAAGATTCTACAAGAGTGTCCTCATATTCCGTACGCAATAGGGTATACCATGAACACATCAGATTGAGTCACACATACCACAATTCCGAGCATAAACATCGGAGATGGTGATAGTGATGTCAAATGCAACGAAATTACATCAAAACAACATGAAACGATCCATCACACTAACTTTCTGGTCATACCGCGAATAGAATTATAGCACTATACAGTGACACCGTGTTTCAAATAAGAAGACGCAAAAAATATTTACAACTGATTACCATTTGAAAGTGTATCGTGCGTCAAGTATTTTAACGCAGCGTGTATATACGGTTAATTGAATACGGATGACATCATACCGAGTAGGACGAATCATTTGAGCCGGTCAGTGGTTGTCTGAGAGCAATCTCACCAGTCGAAGGATTGACGAAAAAAAACGCCATTGCCTTGGAATCACCGGTCAGATTGTAGCGCACAGAATCCTGATAAAAGGAGATACACAACAAGAGTAAATGTTAGTTCTTTGGTGAAAAGGTATCAATTATAGCTTTCTGAAGCTAGTTATAAATTAAATAATTTTGAATTTTAAAATTATTTTGTACTTAATTCTGTACAAGATCAAGTTCAACTTCACCCAGAAATCGTCCAACACCCACACCAGTTTAATGCGTAAGCAAGTTAATCTTAAGGAGCACGCATCAGCATAAAGACTTCATTTATGCGTTGTATGTCAGTCAATTGCACAAAAATATGCCAAAAATTGCTTGGAATTTATTATGAGGCAAATATGACTGAGGCGCCAAAAATAAGGAGACAAATAAACCCTCCGTATTCACTTCAGTCTATTCATGATATAGAATGTAAAATGACATACTTTTGAATAAAACATCCTTTATTTATTCGGCCTTTGGTTATAGTGTTTATTAGAAACATGATGCATTACGATACTGATTCACAATTTATTGATAGAAACTTTGAAAGGTCACGCTTTTTACTCATTCTTTGACGTGATGTGGATTTACCCCATCGGCGTCGGTCGCGGAGACCACGAGGACGGTTTGTCCCGCGGGTGTGGTGTCGTCCACCGTGATCTGGTACTGAGTCTGATTGAAGACCGGTGCGTGCGCATCACGCTGCACGGCGATGATGACATTAGATGTCGTCACCTGGCTCGGACTCTTGTCGTCGTACACGGTCACTTGCAGCTAATAAACCAGACCACAAAAGGTTTCCCGCTGAAGCTAAAAGATCGAATTGTCAAATTCTACAATATAAAAAAGAAAAAGATCATATTCGACGACTGTGACAAAGTGGTTATAGTTGATGACTGTGGTAAGGTTACCATATTTGATGACTGAGGTAAAGTTGGCATATTGCACGACTCTAGTAAAGTTCCATATTTGATGGTTATGGTCAAGTGACCATATTTGATAACTATTGTTAAGTGGCCATATATAATGGTACAAAACCAGAAGTGGTCAAAAACTGCAAGAAAAGTTGAAGCACCAAATTTTCTTTATAGTTCAAAAGATGCTCAGCCACTCAGATAACATACCGTGTAGCTGAGTCCCTGGTCCATGGTGAGGTTGTAGATGACGCTGATGACCCCAGTAGCGCTGTTGATGCCGAAGAAGGCTGGTGCAGGCGCAATACCTTGTGATCCGTACACCAGCTTGCCTTGCAGGGCAGGAGCATAGCCGTTGACCTGAAGTCCCAGAAACGAAAATCTGGATTCCAGGTGTCATTAAATATAAGAATACGAAGAAGATCATCGCGCGGTCTGTTACTACAACGCCCATAAGGGAGAGATCTCCTGTCGGCGTTTTGAGCAGGAAAGAAATAGCTAGGTATCATCCACTATGCATAAGACAGAGCCTACTGCTTCAACACACTTTGTCAATCTTCTCCAGACACGAGGCCTGGCACTCATTTATGCCTGAGTCGAGCGAGACACTGTACGTAAATGGCTTGTCCAACACAGCTATTAATCCCTGCAGGCCGGGGAACAAAGAATTAGCTGACAGCTCGGAGCTCTCTGGGCAAGTCATCAAAGACGACTGAAGAAGAGAGAATACTTCTGTGCCGGCTCTCTTGCACAGAATCGGACTGCATATAGTCTGCCACACACTAAACTACAAAAACAAAAAAACAAAAACAGAACTACTCAGCAGCCGCCGGGTCTAACATCTGAAGAAATGAAAATGAAAATAAAATGATATAATTACAAGTTACGAAATAAAGAATCAAATCGCATACAGATGAATATGTTTTGCATCATGCCTTGAAGATGGAGCTGCCGGTCTGCATGAGCTCAGAGATGGCGACGCTGTAGGGAGTGTCCTCAAAGACGGGCGGGTTGGTCAGTCGGTTGATAGCGATCGACACCGTGGCCGCATCACACTTCAACGGCACGTTGTTGTTGTCACACGCTTGCACGTTCAGCTTAACATTCAAAAGCACGCAATTATTGTAAGCATAAGCATAGAACACTTTCTCAACTTCTGCACTGGATCCATAGGGTGATTTTTTTGACGTGCGCAAAGCTGCGCATGTTAAAAAACAGAAGGTAAAAAACTAGCTTGTTTATTTAATTTATGGACAATTAAAGATATATATTGCATCACGACATCGCATTGCAATATTTAACCTAACCTACCATACACCTAAACATCCAACTCCAAGATATTGTGAGAAAAACATTTGTTTATATCAAATGTCTACAAGTTAAAAACAAGAAAATCCAATTTTGTAATCATAATACATGCAGTTGCACTGAAATATTAAAGCCACGGCAAAATCAGCTGTTTTAATTCAATAGCAGCCTAACTAAAAAAACACACCAACCCCAAAGACAGAGTCAGTAGTCTGGTCGAGGGGTTTTTTGAGGGACACCAGTCCAGTGTTGGGGTTCACGTAGAAGGCATCTGCGGCTGTGGCCGAACCCGTCACCGAGTAAGTCAATGTATCCTGCAATCAAATAACAATGAGAAGCTCGAGAATCTCTCTCAAACATGCAAAGAGCATGAATTGGCAATGGTGACCTAAAGAAAGTTTTCTCAGTTAGACGTGAGTCATAGTGCATAGAAAATGGCATAGGTATAAATAAAGCCAAATGCTGTTGCCAGCCGACAGCGGAGGTGTTGGATGACGGTACCCCAGTGAAGACCGCTAAATTATTTAAATTTTGCCAAATAAGATCAAATCGCGCTTTCAAAGTGAAAGATTTGCAATGGATTTGGTTAAAATTCGAAAAGATTTAGCAGGGCTTTAATTATTTTTATAGAAAGAATTGCATTTGGCAAGGACGTCTTACTTATAATAATTACCATCAAGTTGTAAAGAACTTCATCATAATAATAATAATTATGGGTTTAATAATAATGGCAATAATAATGAAGGGTTTAAGATCCGTTTCATCGTCTCAAAGGCGGTACACTCAAAATACTGGGCCCTCAAGCCTGTTTACGTTGTCAGCGTCGGTGGCCGTCAGCTGAACGATGCTGGTTCCCAGCGGCGTGTTCTCTGCAATAGTCAGCTGATACTGAGACGTGTCAAACACTGGCGAGTGGATGCTGCGGAGAACGGACACGGGGAGCGTAGCGTTACTCAGCTGGTCGGGGTACGCGCTGTCATACGCACTCACGCGCACCTGCACACAGTACTTGGTACTCGGTACTTGATACTCGATACTTGGTACTCGGTACTCGGTACTTGGTACTCGGTACTTGGTACTCGGTACTTGGTACTCGGTACTTGGTACTCGGTACTCGGTACTCGATACTTGGTACTCGGTACTCGGTACTTGGTACTCGGTACTTGGTACTCGGTACTTAGTACTCGGTACTCGGTACTTGGTACTCGGTACTTGGTACTCGATACTTGTTGCCAATAGATCTGCCACGTATCTCCAATAGGTAGCGGTCTAATGGTTTCATCAGAACTACACGCACTAAGATATACAGCATAGAACATAGGACACAATACGAATAAAATAAGCAGGCTACCAAAGCGTCGATTGTGAGCATTATATGGCATCAAAAGCAGGCTTAAACAGAGCTATTTAGCGCGTACTCCAATAACTAAGTGGGAAAAAATCAAAAGAACCTCGCATCCGACAAAAAAAATTGAATGCGACCAATTTGATCGACGCACCAGATAGCCGAGGGTCTTCAGGTCGTCTAACTTCAGGTTGTACGTCACGGAGACGTCACCAGTCGTCCGATTAACGTCGAAGAACACCGGAGCAGGATAGTCGCCGATCACACTGTACACTATCGCACCCTGTGACAATACAAGTGTGCCAGAGACCATCTGTGATTTGGATATACAGCGGCAGTCGGCAACAAAAATATCTACTTATAAGTATATAGACCTTCATTCCAGTCCTCCATTAACCCTTAGTCGGATATCTTAGTTAAAATACATTCCGCGACTTTGCGACTTTGCGACTCTGCGGCTGTGACTTTGAGACTTTGCTAAGCAAAGCATCCGCTCCAGTCACCTCCTCGACACGCAGCGAGCCTCTACGAGTATGTCTGGCATGGCGCTATTTTGAAGCCTTTTTCGTAATTCTTCTTCACTACAATGCAGCAAAAAAAAGAGCTAATAACCCATAAAAAAAACCATTTTTGGACATCTATTATGTTAATGTCCATGTTTTCAGATAGTTTAAAAGTTTTGAGCCCTGATGAGGACTGATGGAGCTGGGTTTCAATGGCTGGATGCCCTTAATGACGCCAACCGAAAAATAATTACCCGGCATCTATGGGCACTCTTGGTCGAAAAAACACAGAGAGTCAGAGACTCTGCAATTTTGATCAAAACTGGTCATCGTTTCTGTTAACGTAGCCCTTTTTAAAGAAGGATTTAATCCGAAATTTTCAACCATTCGCAAAAAGATATTAATCCTTCGCAGCTAACGGCCTATGGATACAAAAGGATGCAAACCTGCACCCTAAGCAGATTTGTATTGTACATGCTAGATAATAACCTCATATTTAAGATTTTTAGTCGTTACTTTTGCTTAATCTGGTTTGTTCGCATGATTCATGCTGTATTATTCAAGCAAACTGTTGCAAGAACAGATTTGAATTAATAAAGAAAAGACTGCAGTACCACGACGTTGGGCTTGTTGGCGGTCACTCTGAGAACAACGGTGCCGAGAGGGGTGAGTTCGGTTATCGTCTGGGTCGGCAGGGGGAGGTTGACGAAGCTCGGCGGCGCGCTGCTGCGCTGCACCGTAATGTAAACCTGCATCGTGTTGGTCCTCACTGGCGTACCGTTGTCCAACACCTCCACTGTCAGCTGGCAACAACACGCGCTTCATTTATACATACGTCTAGCAAACTTAAACGCGCAAAAAATAATTAAATATCGAAAAAGAAAGAAGAATTTAATTTAATACATCGTGTGCTAATTCTACACCGATTCCACGATCTACTCAAGTAGGTAAAATTTCTGGTTAACTGTTTCCTTCCCCGAAAGGCCTCTCACGCTGTCCAGATGCCCAATAAAATAGTCGTAACAATTCGCTATAGGTGACAAGGATAAGGTATTTTTATTGATGATCCGACACAACACATCCACAGTGGTTGCTGAATATGTTAATTAAGATGTATTCGTTTCTTGAATTCATGAACTTCATGAATTCGCTAGATCCTACGTGATGATGAGATGTACGATAACCGAGTCTTACACATACATCAAAAGCTAATTCGCTGTATCGTACATCCAACTTGTAAAATATATTACTATCGTACATGCAAAGCAACTAGACGTAAGACCTACTGTGAACGACGTCTTTGCGCTGCCAGGGTAGAGCAGTCTCCTCAACGTAACACTCGCTGTGTAAGGGTCGACGTAGAAATACTGCAGCGCATCCTCATCCCCAGTACCATTGAATCGCACGGTGTTCTAAATCAACATATCACTTAAGTAGGCCTACTGTTAGGGTGAATTCCATAGACGATCCTTTGTCTATACCTTTACTTTTACCTGAGTTTTGAAGACAAACCTAGCAGCAGCTTATAACTGCCATTCAAGAAGGTTTTGTTTAGTTTATTTAAATAAATAAATGACGTCATTAAATTAACCCGACGTCATAGATTGTGAGCAAAATAATTTCTGGTGACACTTCTGGTGATAATTTCTGATAAATTCAAATAAGTGATCATGGCCTAGAATTCGCTCATAATCGTGCTACCAATGATCATGATACCCAAGCTGACAAATGAGTAAATCAAAAATTCAGAGAGAGATTGAACACATTTCACGCACATTGTCAGGATCCGTGGCTGATATGGCGTTGGTGACTACGTAACCAAGAGGCGCCGTTTCGTTCAATGTAACCAGGACAGGGACATTGTTCACCCAGACTGGACTGTGCTCATTTCGCATCACTTGAACAAAAACGGTGGCCGTTGCTGTGTCCTCGGGAAATACGCTGTCGTACGCTGTTAGGCGTATCTGTAACGTTACACAAATGTTCAAAAAACATTAAGCTTTAGGCCCTATCAGATTTAGAAAAGTGGGCACTTCTGCTATTATACCTTAGACCCACATCTTGAATCTTGAACCTATTGTAGAATAATGCTTTATTATTACTCTTAACTCTTTAAGAGTAATAATTTATCCCAGCAATATAAAAAAACCCACCAAACCTCCTTTTTATCGTGTAATCTGTCAATGTCCACGTTTTCACACAGGTTTACATGTTTTCACCCACCCTGATCAGGACTGCTGGAGCTGAGTTTTTTTGGCCGGATGCCCTTCCTGGCGCCAACCAAATAAATTATTATCTGGCACGGGGTTAGCAGCTAGCGATACTTGTGTGTTTAACAGCCTTGCTGAAGGGCCTGTAACGCATGGTTTCATAGTTGCCGGCACTGGGACTTGAACCTTGGTCCTCTGGACTCGAAGTCCAAAGCCTTAACCACTACGCCACAGCGCCTCCCAACAATATACATAAATATTGAAAGTGATAGTGGGAACCTATTGTAGAATAATGCTTTATTATTACTCTTAACTCTTTAAGAGTAATAATTTAAAACAGCAAAAAAAAAAATATTGAAAGTAGAACCTCTCTCACAATTCCTGGGTAGCAGATATGTCAGTTACTAAGTGTTACTAATGCTCCCACTACTACTACTCTCAGCATCCTTGGACGTTACGAACGCTTAAACTTAACACACAACGCTACAAATTACACACGTTTTGGCGATCTTTTACATCATGCATTAGTATCAAAAATTTTGACAGCTGTGTTCAAGACCCGTGACACCTTAAATTTAAACCCTCGACGCTAGCAATAGCACGCAAATCTCAATTTCCTCATTCAAATGCGCCAAAGGATGCAAAATACGTAAAAATTTCAAACTCTGTATATTCCGACCGTATAGGTGAAGTCCAAGTCGAGTTGGAGGCTATTCTGAACCCTAATGACGCCAGTGCTCGAGTCCACACCAAAGAAATACGGAGCGGGAAAGTCCCCGATGACACCGTAAGAGATCGTACCCTGTAGCGCACATGCGTCCAGCAATATATAAAAAGTCAACAACTTATAATTAATGCTATGTACATTAGCAGGCTAGTAGCTCAATAAAAGCGACTTTTTAACTTGAATTTCACTTGCTATCACTGTAATCAATAATACAAAATAATAATTGCTGGTAGGTGCAAATAAATCTTGTCATGAAGATCAAAGAAACTTAGATATCGATTGCATTGTTTCAAGCAAAGAGAGCATACGCTAAATCTTACAACAATTACACTGTACGCCAAAAAAAGAAATTAATAATTATTTAAGTCATAGATCAATAGTATAAACTAGCGAAAAATAAATAAATAAATTCATGGGTTACAAACCGAAACCGAACAGATAGAGCAACCAAGAATCTCATCAATGTACAGATATGGACTTGTATTTTAATGAATATCGCTAATATACAAATATTTATCTGCACTTAGACAGAATTCAAAATATCTACCTGTATGTTGGAGTCCCTCGCCGCAACAGTATAGACAGATGAGCCCACAGGTTGTGTCTCAGACACGACGATGCTGTATGGCTGACTTTGGAATGCAGGAGGACTCGCGTCTCGTACCACCGTGACGGTGACTGTCGCGTTGGCGCTGCGCCGTGGCAACCCATTGTCACTCGCGCGTATCGTGAACTGCACCGGTTATCGTAAAAACAAAAATGTTCTAAAAACTCAATTGCTTAAACAAGTTGCAATAGAGAGCATAGAAGTAATTGATGGTATAAGCATGAAGCAGCAATACATAGCACACAAGTAACTGTTGGTATAGCACGAAGTAATGAGAAAGGCTATAGCTGGTAATAAGTATTCCCTGTGGCAGACATTGAGCAAATTACATGAATGGTTGCATAACCGCCCTTATTACAACACATTTGTTCTGCAATAATGCAAGATCACAAGTAACAGATAAATTAATATAAGCCAAAAAAGACAAACAGAAAAAATGCAGAATGCTAGCACATAGCAGCAAAAAAACATCCGAGAATCAGCTGTTTTCTTATCAGGCGTTAATGGCAGAGTTCCATTACGTTTTCAACGCTGGATTCCCAGCTATATTCACAACACACACGTTCCCAGAACCCCCATAGGAAAACACTCGTGGGAACATCAATGTTTGGAATGCACCGACGAAAGTTGGACAATAAAGATAGCGTGCTTGTGATTATAGTTGAATTTCTGAAACATGGAATCCGACGCTAAACACATAATGTAACTCTACCAAAAGAAATAAAGAAAGTTGCAGAAAACAAAATAAAGTAAAGTCAAGAGTGATAACATCAAATTGCCCCACGCGATGCACTTTGAAACTTACTCATACTTTCTGCAAGTTCTGAGAGCAATTCGACAGTACAAACCGTGTAGGTAGTGGTGCCTGTAGCATCTTTCAACAGCGAATTCTCCACCTCAATGAGACCGGTGTCAGGCGTGATGAAGAAATAGGTCGCAGCTAGAGTCTGCGTCACTTCACCGGTCACCGGCATGTCAAAAGTCACGATATTGACCTGCAAGAGAATATAAAAAAATGGAAATACCAGAAATCTCTAGTAACTTAGGACCTAGAATTTGGAAAGACTTAGGCCCCCCCTAATGCATGAATCACTACATTTTAACGCTAACTAGAAAGATAATCTGTCATGGCTGCTGAAACCATGATAGCTGTTTGGAACAAACCAATGTTTTTGAGGCATATGTAGTGATAATATATGGGCTGCCCACATGCAAAATGGAGAGCTCATCTATAGCTAATGGGTTCTTCTTCTTCTTCTTTCCCTGCAAGTTTAAGGACCGTGTGTAGTAACAAAGACTATTACAGTCCAGTTCTGTGCCTCGACCTCGGCTTTACCAAGCACAGAACCGCTCCCCCCTCTTAAGTCACCTTTTACGACTTGCCCAGGGAGCTCTGGGCTGCAGGTCAATTCTTTGTTCCCCGACCTGCAGGGGTAATAGCAAATTGCTGTTTATTAGAATATCAGTTTTAAAGCATTGTTGATTCCAAAAAAACTGCATGCAACTAAACCGACCACGTCCGCATCAGTCGCGCTGACTTGCAGTATGCTGGTGCCCGCTACAACGTTGGCGTACGTCGTAGCGGAGTAGCTCGCCGCGCTGAACTGCGGCGCATTTAGATTGCGCAACATCGGAACAGTGAGCAGGGTGTTGGCTGCATTGTACGGGTTGCCACTATCCACCAGTGTTATATCGAGCTGCACAGAAACAGCGACACTTCTCATTAGTTTCATTTTGTGCTCCTGTCTAGAGAAATTAATATTAGAATTCGTTCTAAACGACGCATCATTTTTTGTGGATTTTTTTATGTCATCAGCCACATTGATGAATAGAAATATGGTAGTTAAATTATATCAATGGGATACACAAACTAATGTACACGAGTTTGTTGCATGTATATACATATGCTCATTTTTTACCATTGAGAAATGATTTCGTAACCACTGAAGCCCCAGCTTTTCGTGTTTTTGTATCATACGCAAACATTGCAATAAAACGATTGAAGTAGAGAAGAATTGAGCAAAATAGTGTTATTTAAGAAAAAAGGTAAGGCTACGAAACATTTTGCTTTCAAACACTTACAGATAAGCCTAAAAAATATCTTGCTCTACCACTAAGGAATTAAAAATTTGGTTGACATTTTTCAGCAAAACTGAAGATATCGATAATCAATTTTTGAAGGGCTCTTTTCAGATTAAGATCCCAAACAAAGCTACATCAAAGCATTCCGAATGAAGGCATGCATCTGACCACGTAGTATGGAGAGTAGTCCGTCCTCAAATCCTCTGCGATGGTGATCACGCCGGAGTTAGGACTGATGTTGAAGAACTGAGGCGCCGGCGGTTCGCCTATGATGGCAAACAGCAGCGGACCCTGAACACAGCACACAATAACCGCTGAATGGCATGAAATACATTGTATTACGTAGCACTCTGTGGCGTTGTATTAAATACACAGCATTTAATACGTGCACATCATCAAATTTAAAAATCATTGAAGGTCAATTCACTCATTTACCGAAAGTCAAATCTGAACAATATCCTACTTTAAGCCACTCGATATAAAAGCGACGGCATTTTGATCTATAGTTAGAATGTGGCGGAGCCAACTGAGTATGTATGTATATTGCACTTTTAACGCACCAAAAATATGTCATGCAAACGGAGATGGAAAAACATCATTTGCTTGAATCGTAGGTGCGGAGTATAGGCTACTTAGTGAGCAAGCTCCTGAGGCCATCTAGAATTGAGAGCCATGTGAAATTTCATTGAAAGTTTACCATATCTGTCATATTTTTTTCACCATATTTCGCATAATGTAAACAATCACAGATTGATTTCATTCATATAAAAATTTGCTAAACCAATAGACTTCTTCTATTAACAGATTTTTGCACCATACTGTACTAGCATATAATTAGCAGCCTAGTACATGAAATTTCTAAACAATAACGACTCCAGGATATTTCTGCACCACAGTGCACGTTCAGCAGCTTAATGCTTAAAATTTCTCAGGCAGCAATAATGCCGGAATACAATTTTTGCGCCACGCTGTACAACAAACGCAGCGAACCTGTTGGTCCTGCACGGCGCCCTGGACCTGGAACACCTTGTACCCCACCGGTTGGTTCTCCGCCAGCTGAGGCACGGTGTACGGCAGCCCGGTGAAGGTCGGCGTGAAGTTGTCGTGAATGACGGAGATCTGGACTGGAGCGACCGCCGTCTTCTGGGGAATCCCGTTGTCAGCGGCGATCACCGAAAACTGCACGACAAAAATTTAGCGCCACTATTAATCGTAATCATCAACAGTTTGTCATGCTCGCAAAAACATTGCATATAAAAAGACTAGTTACTAACCGCCTTTTTGTCGTCTAATCTGTCAACGCCCATGTTTTCGTCAGATTTAAACGTCTATGCCCTGATGAGGACTGCTGGAGCTTGGTTTTTTATGGCCGGATGCCCTTCCTGACGCCAACTAAATGAATAATTATCCGGCACGGGGTTAGCAGCTAGCGACATTTGTGTGTTTAACAGCCTTGCTGAAGGGCCTGTGACGCATGGTTTCATAGTTGCCGGCGCCGGGACTTGAACCCAGTTTAATCATCTAACATGAATAGAAACCATAAATAGCAGTGTAGCATAAATTGTACCTGAAAGGTGCTGGTAGTGGTGTTGGTGAGAAGCTGCCTGGTGGTAATGAGACCCGTGTCGGCATTGAGGTAGAAGAACTGGACTGTGTTTGAATCAGCGTTCATCAGATAGGACACTGTGTCCTGCACCACAAACAAGAGAGACCATATTTCAACAGTCGATATTCAGTTAGAATTGAAACTAAGATTCACCCACATGACATCAAATTTGGTGCGTTAAACGCTCAAATGAGCAACATCCAAAGTTATCCTTCAACGCTATTTAATAGCCTTTTTATGCTCCTGCTGACTTGCGAAGGCATAATGACATGCGCTACAGCTTAATAACCATACGCCATGTTTGTTTAACGTGGCTGGCGCCACGGTTAAAAGCAGCTGCATGTGAAATTATGTCGCTCTGACTGAAAATAAAAAAACTAGTTTCCCGTCATAGCAGAAAAGACAACTACAGCACTGGTCATCGACGACCTCAACATGATGCCGATATGAACATAAAACAACGATGACGTCACATGCATCACCAGATGACGTCACGAGCATCACCAAGCATCAGAAAATACGTACGCCGACGTTAGCGTCGGTAGCTGAGACTTGAATGACGCTCGCGCCGATGCCAATACGCTCGTTGACGGTCACCGCGTAGTTTTGAGACACAAACACCGGCGCATTGGGGTTCCTTATGACGTTGATTGTGACCGCAGCAGTCGTCTGGTGGGTCGGATAGAGGCTGTCGTATGCAGCGATCAGCAGCTGAAATAGAACAATTAATACACTAGATGGGCCCGATATACTAGGGGTATAGCGGGTAAGGCATCGAGACGCAAGTCCTAGAGATCTGGATTCGAATCCCGGCGCTGGAAACTATGAAACCGTGTTTAAATTAAATTTTTTATTTTTAATGTTAAGTTTGAAGACCCTTCATGCTTTATTACAGCATGAAATAGACCATCATACGCATCAGAACATTGCATTAAGCATTAACTACTAGAATCACATCAACATCATTGCACTGAAAAGGGTCGAGACAGAATATTTAAAGAAAACAACAAATTTACACATATTTAATAATAATAATAATAATAATGGGTTTAGAGTCCGTTTGGGCATCTAATGACGTCATCGGGAACCTCAAATAAATCGCATCATAAGCTCAACATATCAATACTTGTTGCAGTCTTGTTAGTTCTATATACGAAATTGAGAACGCTGCTATAGGCTATAGTTGCTTACCGCTATGCTATCTTAGTATTATACAGATCTCACGTTGTACTGGGTAGCTCGTAGATTATACAAATCTCACGTTGTACTGGATAGATCGTAGATTGTCCTGCTTTAGGTTCACAATAACTGTGATCTGTGCATTGCTGGCGTTGACTTGGAAGAAATCCTCCGCAGGGAACTGACCGACCAGAGAGTACTGCAGGATGCCCTAGAAACAAAAAGAACAAATAATAAGACGCCGAGTTGTTTGAATACAGTTTCGCTCCACAGCGCAAGTATTTGAGACACAGTTGACATTTTTTGACTTTGGCTGTTTGAAAGTGTTTAACTATTTAAGTAAGTCATTCGGCAATTGAAAATACCAATAGTTACTAGTAAAAAAACTTTAGCAAAAAAAAGGAGAAAAGCATTTTTATTTTAAATCCCAATAGAGAAGCGCGATTCAAGAAATAACAAATAATAGCGAGCACACAATGCAAAAAAGTGCAACCAGTTATTATAAAAAAATGCCTAGAAAACTGCATGTCATATAGTTTCTGGTGCAAACCATTATTTAGTTTTAAAATTGATCAAAGAACTGAATTGAATAAAAAGCAACCACAAGATGCAACAATTAGTCAAATTGAAGTTCCTGACAAATGAAATAAAAATAGATTAAAGTTAATTAAGAAAAACCAAAATATAAAAAAACCACAATCAAAACCCAAACTAAAAAAAACCGAACAGCAAGAAAACAATCAAAATACTGACGATCTGCATTCTTACCTGAAGATCCTGATCGGTTGCAGTGACCAGCGAAGGCCTGGTGACCACCACGGTACTAACAGCAACCGTTTCATTCAGCGTGGCAGTGTATGGAGCGTTTTGAAACTGCGGATAGTTAAGGTCCCGCTGTATGGTCACTTGGACCGTGACGCCTGCACTTTTCTCCGGATTGCCTCCGTCATAGACCATCAACAAGATCTGAGCAGAAGAAAAGTTTTTATAACCACAGATATAAAGCTGTGGCTTGACAGTGCAAATGAACACCAGCCTTATGGATATGATAGTGCAATCAAAGAACTGGATTTGGCACGTAGTGAGAGGAGACGGATTGATGAGAGAAATAATGGAGTATCATGATTAAACCAGGAATTGACAGGAATTAGTATCAACGACACCCCTTAATAGATTTAGACCCTAATTTAACCATAGTGCCAAAAGCTAGCAAAATGTAAAACGTCAGCTCTCTAAGCTCATTTGAAGTTGCCATTAAGAGCTGCAATTATATGCCAATGAACGCTTAAAATCACACGTTGCGCAACCTGATCGTTGAGCTTGGTGCTTTCTTAGATTTCGCAATGAAGAAAGGTCCTAGAGTCCTAATTAATGCATAAAGTGACACGCTGTGCAACCTGATCGTTGAGGTTAGTGCTGTCGGTCAAAAGCCGCTTGAGAGTGATGAGTCCGCTCGTCGGGTCTATGTAGTAGTACTTGAGAGCAGTCACCGAACCAGTCACCTCATACTGCAGCTGTTGCTGAAGGAATATTATAGCATACAAAGCTCAATTGGATATTTCACAAGGCATTTGCTCATGAAATAAGAAGCAGATTAAGAATACGATACAGTAGTAGGACCTATCTTACTGAGATCACACAACGAGTCATTTAATACCACATTTGATGAGGCATTAATAATATACATCTTTATTTCACAAACTATGAAACAATTAACTAACTAAACTAACCTTCTCTTTATCCTGTAATCTGTTAATGTCCATGTTTTCACGCAGGTTTACGCGTTTACAGCCGAATGCCCTTTGTGACGCCAACCAGATAAATAATTATCTGACACAGGGCTGGCAGCTAGCGACACTTGTGTGTTTAGCAGCCTTGCTAAAGGGCCTGTGACGCATGGTTTCATTTTTTTTAGTTGCTGGCGCGAGGAATTGAACCCTGGTCCTCTGGACTCAAAGTCCAACGCCTTAACCACTGCAACACAGCGCCTCGCTGAACTATGAAACAACAATAAAATGTTAAGACGATGTGATATAACATCTAAGTCACAATCATGAGTGCGGCATACACATTACTTTAGGAGAGCACTTAGTTACTGAATGCGTTCGAGTCCAGCCCTGTTCAATATAAGATTTTTATGTGCTTTTTATGAATAATGCCCACAGACTAAATTTACCTATCTTATAAATCATTTTAAAAGAAAGATGTGACTAAAGTTCAATAATATCACCATCAAGCTACACTTACGGCAGAAACAATGCTGAATCAAGAACAAGATACTAACTACATGTCCCACCACTTCTTAATACCTCATTGGTTTTGCTGCATTATCGTGAAGAAAAATGATGAAAAAGGCTTCAAAATAGCGCCATCCTGCTAATGCATTTTAAACTAAGGTATCCGACTAGGGAGAATCTGTAGAAGGCATCTGGAGACGTGGCGAAGTGGCGAAGTGGCAAAAGTGGCAAAGTGGTAAAAGTTGCAAAAGTTACAAAAGTGGCAAAGTGGTAAAATGCATTTAAACTAAAATATCCAACTAGGGTTTAGTACATGTACTTTCCTCTATTTTCAGATTGATAAGTAGGGCCTTAAGTATTTCGATGATTACAGGCAAGCAAAGAGGTCACTGACCCCCAAGTCCTGGTCTGCGGCGTAGACCTGCAGGATGGTCTGTCCGAGTGTGTACCGGTCGTTGATTGTGACCTGTGTGCACAGTAGCAACCACTCTCACTTGTTTTGTATACGTTACATCTTCTAAAGATTTTAGTTTTCTTTTAAATTTAAATCAAATTGATTTTCATTATCTACAGAAATAACATATGAGTGATCGTAGTGATTCAAACTAGAATTGTCAGTGCTTAAGATTTTGGAGAAAACTTTAATAACTTGATGCTTAAAGAAAAACGAAATGATCCAGCTTTTTTTCCGCTTTCTCCTTTCTTCCTCGTCTGGGTTTCTTAAATGACACCTGCTTGGTGCCCATGATCGAAGCAGGGAAGTCCCCAATCACTTACTTATGACGCCGAAAAGGACCATAAGACCCTCATTTATTCATTCATTCATTCATTCAATCATTTATTTGATAAATCAATTCCAAGACACAATTTTAAAAATATTAAACAAAATATTTGTAACCACTTAGCATCAGAGAAAAACATTTAAAATCTCGTGCTGACATGAAGTGCATCCATCCAGTTTCCACCTGAAATGAGGATTGGCTGCATACCTGCACCCACCTGGTATGAGGATAGGTTGCAGTCCAGCGCCTACGTGGAATGAGGATCGGTTGAAGACCTGCACCTACTTGATATGACGATTGATTCCAGACGGGCGCATGTTCGTTGCGTGAAATGCTTGCAGTCAGTGTAGCGGTCGAAGTTTTCTCGGTGCGCGCCGAGTCAAACAGCGTCACTGCCAACTGCGGCGCACAGAGGCAAATTCAAATTTAACACCATAAAATATAGAGATTTTTTACTATATATTTCAAATGCAACTAAATTCGTTTTTGTCAAAGCTTTCTAACATTACTAGAATGCTTGACAACGGGCAGTGTTTTTGCATCCTAGCAGGATAAATGTCTGTCAGCTTCGTTGATTATCTTAATTTTTGGTCAAGGGTCACTAAGGGTATCTTTCAACCATGCATATTCTGCATGCAATTTTGCATGCAATTTTGCGTGCAACCGTGTTAAGGCGGACGGACGATCATCGTCATGCCAACAATTTCTTAACTGTGTTTCAGGCCCGGCTTTTTCCTTAACTAGGTTTCATGCACGGCTTGCATGAAACCTAGTTAAGTACATATTACATAGTAATTTTCTTAACATGGTTGCATGTGAAGTTGCACGCAGGGGTTTTTTGCCAGAACATCGCACTATTTCAGAACTATTATTTATTACACTTCAATGACGAAAGTGATGACGTCACACGTACGTTGTAGACAAAAGTTTTGTCGGCCAGCAGCAGGGCGGATGATTTGACGACGATCTGACCGGAACTAGCGTTGATGCCGAATATATCGGTGGCCGGGGGGGAGGGCCCTACTGCGTATACAATCTGACCCTGCAAGAGTTGGAAGCAGAGTATCCAGTGTTTAAAAATTTGCTTTAAAAAAAAAAAAATTCTTTCAAAATCTAAATTCAGATGTGGTACTCTGGAAACCAAACTAAGCAGCCAATATGAAAGGCAATTGTTAATTAAAACCCTTATAAAGCAATTAACATCAGAAATAATAACAGTATATAATAATACTGTATTATACACTGTTATAAATTCTGTATATAATTATGATCATAAACTGCTGACGATTTAAAATATTTAGAAAAAGTTGATTTGCGACGATTCGTCTTTTAAAATCGCAAAAGAAATTCACTCTTTTCTATTAAAGGCTTAACAATTCCGACGGCGAATCAAGGAGGATAGAAAATCGTTTCGCAGCCCAGAGCTCCCATGGCGAGCATAAGACATAACACATAAGAGGTGACTAAAGCATTTTGTATGCGGCATGTTACTTGACAAGAAACAAAAAAAAACGAATAAAGATAAAAGATGTCCCAAGAAAACACAACAACGACATACAAACAAAATACGCAAGCGCAGCACCTGTAGATCGGGGTCATGACCCTGGACGGTGAACACGGTCGACCCGTTGGGTGCGTTCTCCGACACGGTTTGGACCCGCGGCAGGTTGTCAAACGCCGGCGGCTGATCGATGACGAACTGAATGTCGATGTTCGCCAGCGCGGTCTTGGGCGGCGTGCCCTGGTCATTGGCCTGGACCTCAAACTAAAATAACAAATTGTATTTGGGGTTATTTTTAAATGAGCAATGTTTGAAAATACAAAAGGTTTATTTTTAAATTTGCATTCTTATGGATGCTTAGAGGGGGGATTCATCAAGCAAACGAAGACAAGAAAAGGCTCCACAAAAGGTTGAAGTTCTACACACAGCGAGGCGGTGTGGTGTAGTGGTTAAGGCATCTGACGCGAGTCCCAGCGTCCTGGGTTCAAACCCAGCGCTGGCAACTATGAAACCACATGTTACAGGCCTTCAGCAAGGCTGTTAAACACACAAGTGTCGCTAGCTGCTATCCACAAGGCCAGGAAAATATATCATTCTGGTTAGCGACTGATAGGGCATTCGGCTATATAAAACCCAGCCCAAGCAGTCCTCAGCAGGGTGCGAAAGCATAATATACCCATGTTAAAACCATCACCAGAATAGACGTCAGAAACAGGAAGTTAGATTTGGTTAGGCATTCTCATGGAATGCAACAAAAAACTGCATCAAATTTTGAATGTAACGTCGATACCTTGTAGCAAAGGTTTTGTAAACTTGAAGTCGGTACGGTGCACTGCTTACCGATATCGGTAAACCGATACCAAACTAAATTTTAAATGTCATACCGAGCCGTCACTATTACTTTGAAATCTGCCGGATCATCTTCCAGCCAGACGTCCCTCAGACTGATGACTCCTGTGTTTGGGTTGATGTAGAACAGACGAGTAGCGTTGTCTCCTAGGTCCACCAGGCTATACACGATGACATTCTGTCAGAATAACAGCAGCCACTGCAGCACAAATTGTAGAAATTGATCAGGCAATCAGAAATGCTGAGATCATGCAAAGGGTAGCTCAAGTAGCTCAAGGATCGTGTGCAGTAACGAAGACTATTACAGTCCGGTTCTGTGTAAAAGGGCCGCCACAGAACCGCTCCTTTCCTTTAGTTGCCTTTACATCTAGCCCGGGGAGCCATGGGCTGCAAGTAAATTCTTTGTTCCCCAGCTTACAGGGGGAATTCATCACAGAAATAGGGACAAGAAATGTTAATATATACTTTCTTGTTACACCCCAGTCAATTGAGTTGTTACAAGTTTAAGCTCCGAGAAACTTCTACATCAGTGCTAACTAATATTGTGTTTGCAACCAGCAATCATTTGCACATTCTCTGCGCAAGCACGCAGCTTTCGCTTTGCCATTTATTTGTGAAATTTCATTTCAAGAAAAATAATATAGAAACATAGGCGCAATCACAAATTACAATCCGCTTGAAAAAGAAGAAAAAATGCCCTAGTGGCACTATACATGGTCGACATGACATATCTCAATGCCGACGCGTCATAAAAAAATCACTCAAGAAACTTTCGAACGCGCAATGCAAGACTTACGCCAAAGTTCTGATCTGTGGCCTGGACGCCCAAAATGCTGTCACCCAGCGCCACGTATTCGAGGACACTTGCGTGGTAGCTGGACTGAGAGAAGACCGGAGAGAACTCATTGCGCGTCACTGTGATGTTGACGAGGCACGTGGCAACCTGGACTTGAATCCCGTAAAACTGAGCTTGAATCATCAGCTGTGATCAGAAACAGATGCAAGACATTAGAATCAAATGAAAAAATGTCCAAATTTTAATTTTTCTTAATGCCAAGAGAAAAGAAACAGAAAACAAATAGGAATTTAATCTTGTTTAGAGATCTAAAAATCAACAAAATATAAAGAATTTACATAAATTTTGTTTAAAAAAGCAAAAACACGAAAAGCACAACTTTTGAATATTCTTGTGCTGAAACTGCACGAAAGCAAGAAATACTTCAATATCCATAACAAAGAGTGCATGAAAACAAAACAATTTAAGGAAAGTCTAGGAGACCGCTGCATAGACTTAGGATGTCAGATTTAACGAGTTAAAACATGATATACCTATATCCCGCTGATTAAACACAACAATATCAATAATCATTTTAAAATCATACCGAGTAAACCGACTGGTGCACTGGATCGGTTCGCAGATCGGTTTGAATCTGGATCTGTCCCGTCCAGGCGGAGACATTGAAATAGACTGGTGCATTGCTCAGACCGACAAGTGAATAGCGAACTGTGTTCTGAAATCATCATAATATACATATCTTTATTTCGCTACGAAGGCAATCAAGCATACAAACATAACAAACAAACAGAACATATTGCAAATACATAGGAGTAAGCATAGAATTAATATCCATGTTCAACAACACTAATCACTAGCGATGTATTGTTGCAAATGTATTTTATGCAAAAACAATAGCATTTACGTAATCATTTTGAGGCAAATAACTCAAATTGACTAATAATCAAAATTTTGACAAAATTACAATTGCCATACTGAAAATATATAAACTAACGGAAATCCACTCAAATTCTGTCCAAGCTTGTGTGCGCCCAGGGCCATCTAATGCATTAAAAGTCAATCAGGCGGTAACTCAGGGCAGTAGATAATTTGAGGTTCAAGGACCTTGTGTACTTTGAGATCAAACAAAAAACCGCTTCCATTTGTTAGTAACATCTTATCTGGGTCCTCCCGACTGCAAATTAATTCTTGTCTTTTTCCGGTTCGCAGAGAGCTCTCTAATTAAGGCTGAATTTCTCCTTTAGGCTACACCAAGTAATTTTGCGATAGTCAATGTTTAAATTTTTCATACCTGTGCTGATGAGTTTGACACCTAAAGAAACAATAAAAAATTTATTACAAATTCGCATTTGCTTATAAAACCATACATATCAATTATGCATACTTCAATGCAAAATAATACTACAATGCTGATCTAAAAACATTATATTCAACCAAAATGAATTTATTGTGCATTACAACAATAGGCCCAAATCTTATATTTGAGTTTTGTTTGTTTATATTATTCCCTCTTATATTAGAGATTGGGGTTGTTCTGTTACTCTTTTATTCGCTCCTCGATTAGAGAACTAGCTGCAACTATAAGAGACAACAACTCTTTCTTGAGAGTACAAGATCGTTATTATTTATTCGTTATCAATAATCTCGTATTAGCATTCTAATTCGTTTCTCTCCTTTGGTGCAGTGCTTCGGCCTTCGGCCGTTAGCTAGGTCGTAATTAACTGGCTAGGCTTGTAGGTGTTTGTCGAACGCTCCTGCATCCTGTTTCCCTCGGTTTATATACCTTTAGCAAGTTTAACCGAGGTCCACAGGCTACAGGCTCAACTGACTCGAACCACAGACAAACACATACAACTAGACAGAGCTCCGCTCACTCCGCTCAGTCCGCTCACTCCACTCACTCCGCTCACTTCGCTCACTCCGCTCACTCCGCTCACTCCGCTCACTCGAACCTTGGCCCGCGGCCTTCTCTACATCTGGATTCTGTCAAAGGTTCTTGGTGTTTGTTTGGCTCACATGCATCAACTCACTATACAGCACTACTGCCCTACTATTATACTACACAAAAAGTCAACAAGTTTTTCGATTAAGTCTCAAAAGAAAAGTATGGATTAATATTGTACAGTTACATAATTTGCCTAAAACTACACAAGTCTGTTGATACAGTTTCAAAAGAAAAAGAAGAAGAGAAACATGCAACTGCGAGATCGCACCCCAGCAGCCGCTAGGACGGTAAAGACGACCGATCCGACTGCCTTGTTCTCCGACACAGTGGTGGTGTATGCGCTGGAGCTGAATTGAAGCGTGCCGCTGTCACGCAGCACGGTGACGTCGACCTCGGTCTGGGCTGAGCGGGGCGGCGCCCCTCCATCCTGGGCCCTCACTGTCAGCTAGAAGGGGCAGCAAGGGCAACCAGCAATGAAACATAGGAAATTATGGCCGAGTAAGGCTCTCGTTCAACAAAGCATATTTCGCACGCAGATTTGCAAGCATGAAAAGTTTGTAACTAAACTAAACGAGCTGAAGTGATGTCACAGTTCTATTGACGCTGCGCTGCGAGTCGGCTCGCAGAGGCAGGAAAGGGGCGGAAGAATTTATGAATTCTTCCACCAATTTTCTTCTGCCTTTTTTCTTCCGCCCTTTTTCTTCCACCTTCTTCCGCCCTTTTTTTCCACACTTTTTCTTCTGCCGCCTTTCTTCCGCCATTTTTCCGCCCTTTTTTCCACCCCTTTTCTTCATACTTACCCGATAGCTGGTAGTGTTGAGGACAGACCATCAATTATTGTGAATATGAACATAAGAGTCATCACTTACCCGGTAGACGGTAGCTCCAGTGCCGAGTACAGACTGGAGGAGGATGATCTGCCCAAGGGTGGGGCTGATGTAGAAGTAACTCGGGGCGTCGCCTGCGCCAACTATCGAATAAGTGACGACATTGTTCGGCGCCTGATGTCAAAACAAAAAAACAAGCCATAAAGCGCCAATATAAACGTCTAACCTGTGTTAACGTGACAAGCGTCACAGCCTGTAACGTATTTGAGTGGACTTTGAAACAATAATTGAAACAATGAAACAATGATAAAATGACAATCATTGTTAGATTTATTTTATAATATATTATAATATTGTAATATCGTATTGCATTGAATTGCATTGTATTGTTATATATAATGTTATGCATTATATGTGCATTATACGCAATTATATATGCATTGTATTATATAACTGTATTATCGTACTATCGTACCATTGTATTATTATATTATTACATTATTATTGTTCAGCAGATACCTGATGGCAAATAAAACATGTTTTGGTGCAGAACGTCATGACACGTGTAGCACATTGTTTGCAGCATGACATGATGGAAAACATAAATTCTATTCAGCCTCATTGATAATCTAAAATTAAAATAACTCTACAATTCATTGGCAACCAAAAAGGCTCTTCAATAAAAAATTCTTTTCCTAGCATCTGGTCGCATATTAATGTAATCAAGAATTACCATGAACATTAAAATAATTATGCATCTTATATAATCGTAAAAAGATCCTGAGCAATAATAAAATTAAGCAAAAAGAGAAAGAAAAATCGCCAAATACGCTTAAGTTCTTACTTAACCGAATCAGTAATGAATAAATCTCACCGTAGTGTCGGCATCCGTTGCCTGGACGGTGAAGACAGAGTTCCCGGGGACGGCGGTCTCCGGCATGGAGACCTGCTGGACGCTGGAGGGAAGGAACACCGGAGCATAGAGATTCCGCTGGACAACCACTTGGAGTACCGTGGTGGAGGAGAGCGAAGGCGTTCCACCGTCCTTCGCCAGTACTCGCAGCTAAATGCATTCCAGACACTTCTTCTATTTTCTTTTTTTCTTTTAAAACTTCGGCACACGACGAAATTCAAATTTAAGTCATCATTCCAGCCCTTATCTTTAAGCTAAAAATTATCGATATCTAAAAGGTATTAATTGATAATAGCCTTGCAAGCGCAAACTATGATCTGATAGTGGATTATTGTTAACCAGGTAGTCACGTCATTCAGCTGTTTTAGTTTATTTCTTGATGTGCGTTTATCGACTGCGCTCAGTAATAAATCTAAAGAAAATAAAAGAAAAACAACTGATAAATATGAACGTTCTACCATCTAAATTCAATATGAAGAAAACAATATAATTAGAAGCATGACAATGACATACATCAAGTGCTTTGTGACAACTTACAAAGTAAGCAAGCGTAGAATCAGCCGGTAGATTAACCGAGTCTCGAATCTTGATCTCACCCGTCGAGGGATTTAGGGTGAAATAACTCGGACCGGTACCATCCCCTATCAGCTGATACTGAACCGTGTTGAATGGAACCTGGAGCAAAAGCAGCACAAAAATTAACTATCATCAGAAACTAAATGAAGTTATCATGATTTGCATGGCGGAACTGGATTAAAATTTAGCAACAAAAGAATTAATTTAAAGGAATACCAAAGGATTAAATCCTATGTGTTACTAGCTGCCAACTATCTGCTAAATAATTTATTATTTGGTTGGCGTCAGGAAGGGCATCCGGTTGTAAGAACCTAGCTCCAGCAGTCCAGATCAGGGCGCAAACGTAAAACCTGTAAAAAAGAAGGTTAGTTAGTTTTAAAGCCCCTAATGCTTACGCTGTCATCAGCGTCCACCGCCGTGAGGTTGACGACTGAGCTGCCATCTGGCTGTGTCTGCGCTATGCTTGTGTTGTACTGCGCAGCACCAAACTGAGGCGCGTGCAAGTTGCGCTTGACTGTCACCGACACTTGCGCCTGATTGGTCGAATTCCTGGCGTAAATACCTCCCCCATCATGACACGTGACGCCGAACTAAAATTAGCAAAAATGCACAGCAAACGGATAAGCAATTTGTCCGCAATGATGTCCTGCATCATTTGATTATGCATTGTGTCATATAAATACCTTCGATCCTCATAGAGTTATTTTAAACGGTGCGTCCAATATCAGGACTAGTCTTGCATTTCTGACTGTGCTTTTTTATGTTGATCGCTCCTGGAGTAATGCAATTGATTTTCATCGGAAAATAATTTCATGAATCACTCACGCTTCATAAATAGTCAGATAAAAAAAGAAAAGCGAAGCAACTCACGATGTAGATGGGAGTCAGACTTGGATCGTTGACCGGAGCCTTCATCAGAGACACGTCCCCGGTGTCCGGGTCTATCATGAAGTAACTTATCACTCCGGCATCGCCCGTGAGAGAATAGGACACGACATTGTACGGAGCCTAAAAGTAGACACACACATCTGCTCCACCGGGCAAAATAACTGATAAAATTGTATCTTATATTGGCAGTTTAGTATCAGCTAAAAGTTCTTTTCCAAAAAAAAAATTATCGCCTAGTAAAGGCATCTAGGGAATCGTGGACATGCAATAATTATAAAAATAATAGTAATAATAATAATGGATTTAGAGCCCGTTTCAGCGTCTAATGACGTCAATGTGGACCTACAATTACCATGGGCAACCATCAATGTGTAATCGGTGGAAATCCAGGACGAAGGGGTGGGAGAAAAAATCTGAGATAGCCGGGTCGTTGACCATGTGTCCATCAGAGAATAAAGATACATACGTCATTCATCTTGTAATTTAATGCTACACGTCATTCGTCTTGCAATTAAAAATATATTACTTAATTAGATAAATTCAAATCTTCAGCAAGTTTCGCACACTTGGAACACTTTATTTCTTTCCAAGCCTACATTTTATATAGGCTCTCTTGAACGCTTTTCACAATTTTGTAATTACAAAATGCAAAAATAAACATGGAGTCAATTTTTTGATAATAACCCGAGTATCGTTGTCCCTCGCTGTGACTCGGAGGAAAGCTGTCGCTAACGGCTGCGTCTCGAGAATTGTCTTTGCATAGCTGCCGGTGTCAAACGTCGGTGCGTAGTCGTCGTGATTCACGTTCACCGTTACCACGGAAACGTCGGACAAAGGGGGCAGGCCGCCATCTAGGACTTGAACCCGAATCTGTTGGAAAATATTAGACAAACGACTTTAAAGTAAATTTCAGATATCAACTATACATGACGCACATGCCGGTGTGATTCCATGCAAAGTAGGCTACTGTCAAATTATTATTCTTATTTTGTAGACGTTAAAATCAGCCACTGGTTTCGTGTGCAGATGGTTAATTAACAAAACACATGCAAGTTTTCACGTATTCGTGGTGGTGGTGTTTTAGAATTTAAGGACCGCGTGTCGAAACGCAGACTATTACAATCCGGTTCTGTGCCTCGGTCTCAGCTTTGCCAAGCACAGAACCGCTCCTCCTTCTTACGTTGCCTTTTACAACTCGCCCTGGAAGTTCTGGACTGCAAGGTAATTCTTTAGTTCCCAGCCTGCAGTACAATTTAAGTCAATATCTGAATTACCAACACTCTACAATAGCACACTTTATAAGATATATCGTTCGTTTGAAAACGGCGTTGTAAAAATTCTATAATTCTGCAAAATACATCAAATAATAAACTGAATTCAAAATCTCCCTTAAATGTTCACTATATGCAAATGCAATACCTAACCATGAAGATTCAAAACTTTAGTGAAGTTGTTCACAGCTTGTAGTATCTTTCATTCACAATCAACACAATGCACTAACAAAGCAAGTTTCCAGTAAACAAAAAATTATTCATCACACTTGGACACTTATTTACAACTATAAATGTGTTTTTTTCATCAACAAACATAAAACAAGAAAAATGAAAACAATAAAAGTGCATTGTCATAAAGTCCATCATTAAAATATTTGATGAATCTACATATTTTATCCGTCTCTATGCCAGTTCAGTTTTGTTGTTTATCTGGTAGACTATTATATTGGTATCACTGGTGAAGCCCAGTAACACTCAGTAGTTATCCGGTATACAACATTTGTATCACTGGCCTCATAAAACTCCATTTGTTACCTGGTAGACATTGCTGGTATCACTGGTGAGGCTTCGTAACAGTGTGATTCTGCCATTGGTTGCATTAATCGCAAAGAACGATGGCGCGGCATCGTCACCAACAATGCTGTATGTCAGCTGGTTGAAGGGAACCTACGAAATAATCCATTGCAATATATGACACAAATATATCAATAATGAACATCCTGATCAGGGTGCTAACGTCTAAACCTGAGTGAAAACACGGACATTAACAGATCAAATAGACGTAAAAAAGCAAGTTTGTTAATTAATGCCTTTTTGCCTGGTCAAACTAAACTATACAATATCAAAGCTGCATGGTATAAGCTATTTATCAAAGCGTCTATATATTACAAATTTTTAAGCCAAACACGAACTCTTATTGTTTCATGCGCGTTGATTTAGTATTCCATTAAGGGAAGGAATAAAATGAATTATTTTCATATACTCCAAATAACTTTTCCTATCAACCGGCATTTTACGCTCTACCCTTAGATTTCTATCTACTCCAGTGATACATCTAAAACGGGAAAAAATTTGATTCTGCCTAATATAACTGCGGAATATTTTGAACATACATCATAAAACACAAAAAGTCTAAAACACTCCACAGAAAAAACACCCTTAAAAATTCAAGGAAGATGTCAAATAATCTTCAAGTTGAAACTACTTTCTACCCTTGTATCACGGTCCTGCGCACTGGTTTGGAAGACCGTTTGCCCGATGGGCAGCAGCTCAGTGACGGCCGCCGAGTAAGGCTCTCCCACAAATGTCGGCGCGTACATGTTGCGATCCACGGTAACTATCACCCGAGCTGGACTCCCCGACTTCTGGACCGGAACTCCCAAGTCATTGATGTCAACCGCAAACTGCAACAAACGACGATGCATACAAATTCTACAAATACAATATAAAAAAACAAATTTATATTTGATTAAATTATCTTACGCCACATTTCATTACCCTTCATTATTCCGCTTGCACAAATAAAAGTTAGAAAATTATCACAAAGTAAGCCATTTACTCAACGCGATTAGAGGCGATAGACAATAACCAACAAAGTTGTATCATAAGGTTTTTTTTTCTTCTGCCACATCTTCTACGAACCTTCCTGATACTTCGCAAATACCCTTACAATATTCTATACCGTCTTTACTATATAGGAGTTCTCATCGCGGAGAGTTCTCCGTAAACCCGCTGTGAAGTGGCTGACATTTACCGAATACTGGTTGGCAGTGTCCCCCAGAAGCATCTGACTGAGAGAAAGCTGACCGGTGACGTCATCGAGAGCAAATCGACTGCCCTGAGGGGAATTACCATCGATGTAGTAGCGAAGAACGTTATTCGGCGCCTGAAAATATTCAAAACGTCGTCATAATTCTTTTTAAATAATAGATTAAATCCTATTTAACAAGCTCAAGCAATCATAAATGGTTAACGAGTAGGCCCAATGAAGAAATTTCATAGAAAAAATAACAGTCGACACCAAACAAAAAACTTTTCTCATTGAGTAGTTGTAACAACTCACAAATCGATACAGTCTAAAGTTTAAAACCATTAGTTACCGTATAGCAAATACAAATACAAATACATCCGTTTGTTCCTAAATTTAACACAATAATTCGGAAATATATTATGACTACGTACCGTATGCAAATATACGCACGTACCGTATGCAAATATACACACGTACCGTATGAAAATCCTTAATTTGATTGAAGTCAATGACCTCAGTCAAAAACAGAGATTTGATTTCATATTTTAGCTATTGTCTGGCTGATTCTCTTATACTTTAATTTATAAATATGATAAGATTTTAACTATTTCAAATGCTTACGTCATCAATTAAATGATAATACACACAGATACATAATTGTTCAATTTTTTAAATACAAATTGTTCAATATATGCTAGCATTCAAAATGTAAAAAAATAACATATAAAGAGATACATGTAAAAATGACTATAATAATTGTCTTTATTCAAATTAAATAGGTTAAATTAGGAGACATACTTGTGTGTCTTTATCGGTCCCGGTGACAGTGAGCAGCGTTTGGCCGAGGGGAACTGTCTCCAAGACCTCAACGGTGTACTGTAATTGATTGAAAGCCGGGGGGTACAGGTTTCGGTTCACCGTTACCGTGGCAACTGATGTTGCAGTGCATGGAGGAGTTCCCCCATCGGAGACCATTATTCGCAACTATAAGAAACCAAAAAATAGAACTTATATTAAGAAGTAGTCAAGGATTTGGTAGATGCTTGGGTGAAGCTGGTAGTAAATGTCACCTATGGCATTCTCATTTCATTATGGTAACACATAATAACTAGTATTGCTAATTTAAAACTGTATGTGGATGTAATTTCACACGCCAGATGGTGTGCGTGCGTGTGTCACATAACAAATTATGACGTCCTGACTCAATCAGGTCGCATTAATTAGATTCCAGATCTAATTTCAACATCCTATTAATGTCAGTTCTAAATTAGATCGGAGATTATGCATATATTCAATCGTGTAATTCTTCTTACGCTGTAGAGAGTGTCATTGTCCGGCGTGAGGGCAGTCTTCAGCATCACTGCACCGCTGGCCGGGTTGATGTAGAAGAACGTTGGGCCCGTGTCGTCTCCGATCAATGAGAAATTCAACTGACTGTACGGAGTGTTCTACGCAAAAAACGAGCGATGTAGGAAGTACAGCGTAACAGAATAATAAAAGTGCAAACCAGGGACCTCATTTACATATGTTTCTTACGATTTTCTGAAATCTTATCCTAACTGAAATTTAAACCAAATAAAATCCAATCGCCGACCGCTGTGACGTCACTATACGGTGCGCGTGCGGCTGAGCGGAGATTCCAACAAAAAAGATAAGATATTCATAAGATTGTCTTAAGACAATCTTGATCGCTTCCTGAATGAGGCCCCAGCTTCGTTATTGAAAGATGGATTCAGGGTCGCTTTCAACTGAAACAGAATACCGACGAGATGACCAGGTCTAGTTGTCGTGTTCCGTCCCCTAAATTAGTCTAAATTAATTGAGTATCTGTCATAATTTACTCATATAATTTAATCACATAATCAACAAAAATTAATATTCTGTACATTTTGACGTTTTCTGCTAATACAATTTGTAATATAGCGCAATGAATTAATTGAAAATAGTGCCATAATTCTTATAAATACTCCAGGAGCTCCCAGCTACAAATTAAGAATTGTTAACCTCTATCAATATAACAATGTTAGGATAAAACAGATATTTATCTTAATAAATGGCAAAACCACGCATGCATATTGAACCTGTGCACTGTACAGTAGAGAAAATTTGCCCAGGTTTGCTACAAAGTAGCAAAAACTAAAGAAAGGAAACTAGAACCAAGTCGTACCGGAGGATCGTTGTCTGCGGCCCTGGCCTGCAGCACGACGCTGTTGACAGCCTGCGTGACGTCAATGGATGCGGTGTAGGGCTCCGACTGGAAGAGGGGGCAGTGGAGGTGGCGTGTGACCGCCACGGTGACCGTGCACGGCTGGGGTCCCGTCAGGGGCGGCGTTCCCATGTCAGATGCACTGACGATTATCTGGCACAGGTGCACGGCATTAACTGCTTTTGTTTCACATTTAAGACATAAAAAGAAAGAAGACGTACTTCATTTCAGCTTTGATGAAAACATTCTATCATTAATTATCATCAATGTGACCTGCATCTTCGGTTATACTTATTCTATACCATCTAGAACTATTGCTAACATTGGTGCTACAGTAGCATGGCTTCCACAACTGCTGCGATTCAATGTACTCCAGTAGCAAATTTTCTAAAAAGAATAAGCTAAGCTGCAGTAATTTATAAAAAATGAAAAAACTACGCAGACTGATCAAAGTTACTAAAAAAAATTCTACAAAAATTGCACTTAAGAGCATCAGGAAGCAACAATTTTATTCTGAAAGCAAAACACACAAAACTCACCGAATACGTTCCGACATTTTGCGAGTCTGTATACAATGGCTGCTTGAGAGTAACGATTCCCGTGACCTCGTCAACCATAAAGTAGGCCAGCGAATCAGATGATCCGGTTATGTGATATCTCACAGCGTTATACGGCGCCTGTGGATAAACATACATACAAATTTAAAAGCAAGGAAATCGTATTACTTCTCTCCAGTTACGCGACATCTATGGCCAACGCTTATTTCAGACATATCTATATTTTAATTCAATTTTGTATTAATTTAATCATGAAATAAGCCTAATAAATAGATCTTTAAGACTTTTCAAACCTTTGATGCAACAATAAAAGGAAGGAATGGCAGAAGGATGGGCTGAAAAAACGGTGGAAAGAGGGGCGAAAGGAAGGGCAGAAAGAGGGGCTGAAAAAAGGGTGGAAGGGGCGGAAATAAGGGCGGAGGGAGCGGCAAAAGAAAGGGAAGATGATAGCGTGAAAATCAAATAATCAATTTCCCGCACCTACGATTCAAGCAAATGATGTTTTTCCATCTCCGTTTGCATGACTTATTTTTGGTGCGTTAAAAGTGCAATATACATACATACATACAAATATAAATGTCAATTTTTTCAATGATAATTTTAAATTTCAATGTTGATTATTCAGCGATCAGGCTCATTCTCAAAAGAAATATATTTCTATCCCTGGGCAAATCACCTCATAAGACTGCTTACCTTGGAATCTTTATCCGTGGCGTTCACTTGGGTCAGTGTGCTTCCCAGTGCGAGATCATCAAGCACACTAAGTTGAACCTGAAAGAAACAGTTTTGTGGCACTACTTCAAATTGTACTACACTAATTGAATTGTACTGCTTGAAAGAATACAACAATGTGGCACTACAGCAGTTCAAATACCACTAAGTTCAGGTTATAATTTGAAATTCACTACAGTCTAGTTAATTTCTTTAACAAATCTAATTTTACAGTATAAAATGTTAAATGGAAGATTAACTAGAATCCAAGACAGAAGCAAGGTTGTCAGAGATATCCAGATATTCAACTTCACGCACTATAGCCTATATTTCTGATTAGCATTTCCTTTTGCTTATTATGAAAAGTCGTGAGAATTTAGTGATCACAGAACGTTCGTACGGTTTGGCTGCAGCTGTCTCTCTCTAGTGAGTCACTGCCAAACGGCAGGTCCCTGGCATCCAACCTCTCCACATCTGGGGCTCCTCAGCCATTCTCTTCATGTTTCTAAGCATTTCCTCTCCAGCAAAATCATCGATCGTCCCTATTCTCTTTCTCCGTGCCCTTTATTCTTTCCTTTAGTATCTCTCTCATCAATCTCTCAGAGATGAGATGAGATGTTAGCTGTTAATGTATCGCTAACACGAAGGCTGTTTTGTTATATACAGTGGTGCATCTATGTACATTTGTGCATGAATAGATGACTAAAGTAGAAGAGAAAAAAAAAAAACAAGCAAACCAACCTGCTGCGGGTCAAAGACTGGAGCATACAGATTGCGCAACGCTGTCACAATAATCGTGGCAGTCGAGGACTTGGGTGGTGTGCCGCCATCTTGTGCCACCACGCGCATCTGAGGCAAAATCATAACGATCAATGATTATTAGTGTAATAAAGCTATGTGTGTGGCGTAGCGGTTAAGGCGTTGGACGCAAGTCTTAAAGACCAGGGCTCAAGTCTCGCGCAGGCAGATATGAAACCATGTGTCACAGGCCCTTCAGCGAGGCTGTTATACACACAAGTGTCGCTAGCTGCTAACCCCGCGCCAGATAATTATCTATTCGGTTCGCGTCAGGAAGGGCGTCCGGCCGTAAAACGCAACTCCAATAGTCCTCACCAGGCCCCAAACATATAACTTGTGTAAAAACATGAACAATAACAGAATAGATGACAAAACAGGCGGTTGGCTATTATATTTTTAGATTTATTCACTTATTTTTTGGTCTTGAAACGTCGTCCGGGACCTCACGTAACCATGCGCAATCTTAAAATCTAATTTACTGAAAATCGAAGCTAAAAGAAAATAAAAAAGAACAAGCAAACAGAAGAGTAAGTGTCGCTGCCCCATCATAGGCATCAAGTAATTCCAATTTGCTAAAACATAGCAAAGTTGACATATGCAAAAAAGAGAGATTCAAGCAAAAAGTATGAGTATGTTGAATAGGAAAATATATAGGCTTGTACAATACACGATACACCATAAACAGCAAATAGCCTACCTGCGATGTGAAAAAGAGCTACACATACGCAGTACAAGCAGTATCAGCAGGAGCAATACAAAAGCGTACGGTGTATAAAAGAGCCGTGTCGGGTTGAAGTGAGACATTCAGATGCACGTCGCCATTTGAAGGATTGAGAGCGAATATTGTCGGAGCGTTGTAGTCGCCAATGGCTGCGTAACTGACCATATTGTACGGCGCCTGTACCGCAAAATTAATCTCTTTGATAAACTGTGTCAAATATCTTATAACAATTTTAAATGGTTGCAGTTTGATTCGAGTTCCATTTCTGGCACAACAAACAACAGTTTAAGCAGCAAAACTTGAGAAATGATGATAAAATAAATATCATTAAAATTTAATGAAAAGGAGTATGTAGTTGACACAGAAATACATATTGTATTTTTTCTTGGCATGATAGTTTTACATCGAAGGGAGGCTCAAGTCAAAGAAATATGGAGGAAAGCCTAAAGTGCACGCCGCGCTAGGACAGAAAAAGAGATACAGAACCATTCAAGAGAACAAAACCATATGATAATGCTCATGATCATAATGATGATGGAAAAAACCCACGGCGCTATCGTCGTCCTGAGCCCTGAGGGTAGCCACGAGGGACCCCACGGCCAGATCCTCCCTCAGCGTCACGTTGTAGACACTCTGAGGGAACGTTGGGACGAAGAGATCCCGTCCAACAGTGATGGCGATGTCGGCTGTTTGACTGTAGCGCACCGGATCACCCATGTCGTAACACTGTACGTTGACCTGCAGCAAGGTACGCAACCGCTATTGTTCTCCTTCATTTTATTCTAGAATGCAGTGGGCTAAATGTATAAGGACTGCGAGAAGTGTCGGTTTAACCTAGGCTTACTCTTTCACATTTCTGCTTTTCAGACAGTCGATCAAATGGAATTAGAGAAAAAAACTTTGAAAAAAAGAGACAATCTTGTAGACTATCTCTACAAGATGACTCTCGCGAAGTATTTATACATGCTTGTGTCTCAAAATAGCACTGAGGAGAATTAGAAAGTAACACGATCTCAAAAATATCAATGTGAATGCAGAAAACATTTGCAACAATATGTGCGGACAGCATTATCATCCGACAACAAATGTATGCCCCGCCCCGGAGAGCCGCTATCCAATATTACTGTCAGTTTTATAATACAATTATGGCAATAGCCATGAGTGATGTTAAATTTAGAGCTAAAAAACATGCACAGCATAATTGCCTGCTCTTTCTGCACCAGGCGTAGCGCAACAGCTCAGTCTTTGGAAATCACATAAGCCTGCACCACCATGTTCATGCGCATTGCAACGCCTGTTCGTTTCAAATTAAAGTATAATTTACATCAAACAATTATTTTTGGCGTACTACGCCTGCCAACGTAACCCTGGCTATGATTGACTTACATAGATGATGCTTGACCCGTTACAGGGATAAGTTCTGAGGGAGTGACGGACCCAGACGACACCGGTGGAGGGGATGACGGCGAAGCACGTCTGCGCGACGTTATCGTCCGTGTTGTTGTAGACAACGACGTTCTGAGGAGCCTAGAAGCACACAGAACCAACAACTTGATTGGTGCTGCTTTGCATGTGTGATTGAGAGATTGGCTCATAGTCAGATTTGATGTTTAAAGTTACACACTACACCTTTCACCACACTACACCTTTCACCACACTACATCATTCACACCATAATTTGAGGCTTTGAAGTAACCCTGGTAACGGATGGTTTCAAAGTTGCCAGCGCAGAGACTGTTGCTGGGTATTTCGTCGTCGTTGTCTACCCAACCCAGGTCCTCTGGACTCCAACGCCTTATCAACACCACAGCGCCTCACTGTATTTATTGAATTATATACTGATTTTGCTATAACCTTGCGATCTTGATCGGTGGCGTGCACGGTCGCGATCGACGTCCCGATGTCGGTGCTTTCGTCGATGGACGCTGTGAAGCGAGTCAGGTCCCAGCTCGGAGTGTAAAAGTTGCGGTTGATGAAAACTTGGAGTAACACTACGCTCCATTTGTATGGACTGCCCTCGTCGTGCACCTCCAGGCGCAGCTGGAAAATACATTACATTAGCGTAATAGCTTAATAGAAATAAGCAGAAATTATAACCTTGGACTGGAGTAAAAACTCAGAAATAGTTGGAAAATGCTCGCTCAAATGCTTTGGGATTTGCTTTGTGCTTTGGGATGTATGCTTTGGGATGTATGCTTTGGGATGTATGCTTTGGGATGTATGCTTTGGGATGTATGCTTTG
>JAQIWG010000151.1:0-43420 GCA_034695025.1 Chamaedrilus cognettii | reverse complement strand
ATATAGGATAAATGCTATAATACTATTTCCTAGTCACCGTTATAAAAGATTGCACCGCGATCTGGACAACAATATTAATTACAGTGTGTTCACATTTGTTGTTTTCGGTGGATCATCTGCTATTAAGCTCTTATTATCGATTTAGATGCCTTTAGGTTGACTTAAAAGAATTTTAGTTCGTTTCTTGTACGGAATAATGTGACTTTAAATTATTATTTTGGTAGTAGGGCATGGTAGGGCAAGTATGCACAAGGGCATGGAATATTTTGACTTTTGAAAAAAAATTTGCATTGCCTGGATAGATTCGGCATAAAATTATGCAAAATTAGCCCTTCTACAATATGTCAATTAGGCGTCCATGTACTGGATTTTTATGCTTAGTGGTTAACCCAAAACGATAGTCTCCAACGATGCGTACTAGGCTAAACGTGCAGCAAAAAACGATGCTTAACACTACAGAGCAGGGGGATCGGAGCAGATCTGAGCAAAATGTAATTTTTGTGCTTTTCCAAGGGGTTGGGACTAGGGTATGGATTAGGTTAGGGCTAGCTTTGGGGCTAGTTTTAATGTTAGTTTTAGCGCTTAGGTTAGGGTTAGGGTGTGGGATTAAAGTTGGGGTTGGGTTTAAAACACATCCTTTTTGCTGCATAACTAACGGTGAGTAGTCTGCACCACAACCACGATGTGTGTTTCAAGTTTCACACCTGTTTGTCACGGAACGTTATTCAATCTCCCATCTGGACCGACCCAACGTTGCACAGCGGGAGTTCGCGTTGAATGGGGGCGGTTCTGGACAGTAGTCGACAGGGGCGGATCCAGCCCGGCATCCTGGGGGGGGGCGATTTTAGAAAAAAGCCTACATTTTTCCTTTCCGTGCAAAACTCGTGAGCAGGGAGGGGGTGTGCTAACAGATTTATTTTTACCTTTAACTTCTCTACTGCACTCCACCCTAATGGATGATTATTTGCAGGGCTGACGAAATTAGGCACCTTTGCCAAGCGTGCACAAAGTGACTCGAAATCTTTTGTCGCGGCCGGGTTCGAACCGACTCTTTGCCACACTCGCAATCCAAAGTCCGTGTCGTAGACCACTCGGCCACACCGTTTCGCCATACCTCCCACACTTTCATTAATATTTTTTTAGACAATCCCAAAGCCTCTGGGGGGGGGCCAAACTCAATATTGGCGACACTCTGGTAGGGGCCATTTTCCCTAAAACCCCCTCCAATGCATTATAAATTCCTATTTCTCGAGGGGGGGGCGTTCGCCCCATTCCGCCTCCATCAGAGCTTTGGGGGGGAAATCGCCCCCATCGCCCCCGCTCCCCCGTGGATCCGCCAATGGCAGTCGGGGAATGATTAAGTCTATTACACTTCATTTAGCTGCTGCGCAAGAATTCAAACTCTTTGTGTGCAGTCGGGCCCCCCCTGGGAGCAAGCTATGTCGTCCCAGACTGCGCGGACACTTTGACATTTGACAAGCTTGACAGGGATAAATTTAAGCAATTTTATTTTTGTTTGTTGAAGAAAATAGTGTGTATCGCGAGGCTTAGTAGAACTCGGCTAAAAATTGTTACCAGCAATTTCAGCGGGCTCGGATCAATAAAGAGAGTTTTACTAAAAACGATCACGTTAAACTTTTGCAAACCATAAATAATATTAAAAGCATTCCTTACAATGCAAGTTCAATGTATTTTGGAGTTTCAGAATTTGGTATGTATTAAAAAAAGTGTTTGTGATCTACAGTGCCTCAGCTTTACCTGTAGAATTAGAAAGCGATGATTACAAAATGCGTCTAATGCTGTCTTACATTACAGACAATATATTATATCATTATTATATTACAGTTATTTATTTTCATTTAGCCTGTCATACCTTGCTATATTTCGAAGCCTTTAGCAGTGAATATATATATAAACCTCAAACAATTCATATAATTTACATGAAATCAAAATCAGGCGCTTTAGATTGTCTGTTCTAGATTCGTCCAAAAAGAAAGTTTGCATACCTCATTAAACCATTATATCGCTATAATATGATTTTCCTATAACTTTCATTGACCAGGGCCGTACTGTACGTTGGACGTTGATGAGTGCGTGACGAACCCCTGCCTTAACTCTGGGACGTGTCGCAACCTGGTGGGGGATCACATGTGTATCTGTATGAACGGGTGGGAGGGGGAGGACTGCTCCGTCAACACTGACGACTGCGCCGAGCAGCCTTGCTTCAACGGTGGGACCTGTGTGGACAGAGTCGGCGCATACAACTGCCAGTGTCGCGACGGCTTCATGGGTATAAAGCCTAATTGATATTAATGAATGAAGTAAAGAAGTAAATTAAGTGAATAAATGAATTAAATTTTATTGAAAAATAAATTTAAATGAATAATTAAATAGCCCTCACTCTCTAGTGCACTCCAAACGGCAGGTCCAGCTTCTCCACACCTGGCGGTTCTCTGCCATTCTTTTCATGTTTTTATACGATTTTGTGTGTCCAGTAATTTATCTATCATTCATATACTTTTCCTTAGTCTTCTTGCTCTCCATTCTTCTCTAGAGTTTCTTTTATAAATTCCTCTCCTTTTAAGGGGACCCATATGGTTTTATTTTTAAATGGTTTTTGCACTATAAATATTACTGACACTTTAGGTCAATTTGTGGGCGTCCATCATTTGGCTCAGCACTTTTGGAGATTGAAAATAAGCAATAGAAATATTGGAGGGTCTGTGTGTGATGTTTGTGTTATACAACCCGTCGGTTAGTGCATGTACGTGTGATTTTAAATAGCGTTAGGTGCGTGTATACTTGTATATGATTAGATTAGTTACGTTAGGTCGAGTTAGATTTAGTGTTTTGTGTAGCACTAATCATTCAGCTGTTTAACTTTGACCTGCTTAGCTGTGCTGTTTAGCTGCCAAGTAATATTTATGACTTAGAATACAGCTTGTCACATTTGCCAGTTTCAGTGACTACAATGGATGTTGTTTGATCTACAGAATACCTACTCTTGCTATGTACCCCTGTGTTTATTAACTGTTAAAAGTTTACTTTATACATATCCTACTCGCCGAGTGCTGGTCAATATTAGCAGTACATTCAGAAGGGCCATAGTTCAGCAGGCCGGTGTATTGCACTAGGTGTATAGACACATTGTGGCCAATTAAAATCATTTTGCTCATTTATTTGTGCACGTATCGTTGCGCTTGTAATAGATTTTGAGGTTAATTTATGGCATTAGAAATTATCCGTTGAAGGTGATAGATTTTCTTCTTGTGAAGTTCAATGGCAGAGGGTCTGACAATGGAGCCTATACCTCAAGCAAAGATGCTCAGACTCGTCCTGCGTTAAATTGTTCAGCCATTCTTTGACACCCCGGCAAGCGCTGCTATCGAGTTGAGAATCTTTATGACCAGCATAAATGGATATTGGATGGTTTGGTGTTGGACAGCGTTTACATGAACTCTGAACTGTGAAAACAAACTTTGCTCTTGAGTTCTCAGAAGCGGAACGACCGTTGGCTTCATTCAATTTATATTGACCTGTGATTGTAAATTTGAATATGCTTAATATGAATTGAACTTTAATTTTGTCAAAATGCTGAATTCATGACGATTTCGAAACTTGGAAGCAAAGACCTCAGATTTGAAACATTTGTGATGCAATCTTTATCATTCTATTTAAAATTTGACTCAAATTTGATGAAATTTGATATTAAAGAATTTTAAACAATTAGAAAAATTCAAGATTATATTCCTCAATCCCCCGCCCCCAATGCAGAAAAATTTCATCTTGTTAACTTTCATTGACACTACCAGATTTTGTTCAAATTGGAGAAATAGTAAGTTAGATGAGGGCACAATGTATCGATGGGATAGCAATGAAGTGTCTATCTAGACATTATGCTGTAACAAAATGCTCATCATCAGTAGTGTATAAACTAGTGTAGTGTTCCCAATGAAGATATCCATAATACCTTATTGTATAATCATTAAGGAATAAATCGTGGTATTTAGTGCTGTGCTAACATGCTTGAAGGTACATTTTTCGTTCAGGTTCTATGTTTTGCTGGCCATACTAGATTCTGATGGACTCAGGTTTCCTGCATCATTGCTTGATGGCCTGTGGTGGCTTGAATCGTTTTGCATTTCTTGAAGCAGATTGTGTTGTGTTTTTCTTATGTCGCATATAGCGACGTAGGATAGTGTAAATTTGGTTGAGTTGCGAATGTCAATTATTGACTGTAGCCTGTATCAGAACTTCTTGAGCATTTAGCAGTAGGCCTACTGCAATAATTTTTCACAGCTTATTCATCCATTTTGAAAAAGCTAATTTAGTTAGCTATTCCTATGGAATTATCTGCATAGGCCCTACTAATATCCCCCACACTTCTGCTACCATGTTTTACTTCCACATTCCACATTCGATCCCTCCAGGTAAATTGATCCCGTGTTAGCGGAGTATGTCTTTAGTGTTACATTTCATTCTCACATCGTGATTAACCTCCCGAATCTTTCATCATCCCAGCTGGTCAGGAGATGCTGGTTTCTATTAAGTACCACTTTGGCAGGGGCAAAAAACCGCAGGGAGTTTGTCCAGGCTTGGGTGTTGATCTTGATAATGCTTTTGATAGGCTCGCCCGGGGTGCATGACCCTGAATTACACGCTGGGCGCGTGGTGGGTGGCGAACTACAAGACGATGCCATGCCGTGCCTTTTTGCTTTTTTTAATTTTTAGTATACACCGAAAGCTGCATTGAGCTAATTTTGGTCATTAAAGCTTCTAGTAGTCAGTTTAAATGATTATTTTAGGTCCCGGATGGCGACATTAGGCGCCGAAACGGACTCAAAACCAATTAATATTATTAATATCTAATATTATTTAATAATGATAAATTATTACGACTCATTAAGTCATCCTTGTGGATACGTTCCAAGTATTGGTTTCAATAGCACAGGCCTGTCCTTCTGTTAAAAAAAAAATCAAGTGTCAGTGTAAGTTGTAATTCTTTTCTGGTTTGAATAATGAAATGTGTCTACCTGTAGTCTAGATCATTTTGATATAATGCAAAATTTCCTTGATTTCCTCCTGAATTCTGATTGCATTTAATTCTAAAAGAGGTGTGCTGTATGAAAATGTACATGTAATTTTGCACATTCAGATAATAGAAATTCAATTTCATTCACATTCAGGAAATTTGGATCAAATGGGGTACAATGTTGTATATAAGGGGAGAGCAATTTTCAAGCATTTTCTAAAAGCATTTTGCATGATAAGCGGCGCTCTGGGGCGCCGTCATTAACCTGTCATTATTGCAAATTGGCCAGATCGTGGGAATCACTTAGGAATCCTATAACAAAATATCAGTCCGGTCCAGGCTGCTTGACCAGTACATGCATTGCCTGATTCACATCCGGACTCAGTGGAACACTTTCCAACGGCTGGAAACACAATATTTGAACTTATTATCTTTCTTCAGAATTTAATTTTGAAATTAATGTTAAATTTTAAATGTATTTAAGAAGTTATTGCAACTTAAACTCTATATCGACAATGCAAAGAAGTGGAATGATGCAACCAATGCATGTATACAATGATTGTAAGCAACGAACGCAACTAATTGAACATATCAGCGACGCAACCAAATTAGTACAAAAATCTGCGACGCAACCGATGCAGTTTATTCCAGTAATAATTCTCTGTTTCATATTTTTGCATGCAGACGCAGTTGGGCATTCCCGATATGGTCGCCAGACTATGAAACGGACGAAAAACTCATTATTATTATTATTATTATTATAAGAAAAATTCGGGCTGTAACATACTATGCGAAATTAAGAGTGTCAGTTATTTAGACAGAGGGCTGGAGGAATAGAAATATTAGTTTTAAATTATATTTTATTTCAAAGATATTCTTTTATGATGATGTTGGACAGGAATTATTCCTGGAATTTATTCCATCATCATAAAAGAATATCTTTGAAACTAATTGTGTATGGAAAAGGTCTAGCATAATAATTATTGTTAATGAAACAAGTGCTTCTTCTTATTATTTGTTTGTTTGTATCATGTTGAGTGTATTACTGTCATCAGTGCCAGTATAAATTGCACAGCTTGTGACTCCCTGCAGGCTGGGGAACAAAAAATTGGCTTGCAGCCCAGAGCTCCGCAGGCGAGTCGTAAAAGGTGACTAAAGAAGGGGAAGCGGTTCTGTGCGGACTCCCTTGCACAAAACCGGACTGTATATAGTCTTTGTGTTACACACTACAAGCAAAAATCAACACAGCTTGTGTGAAATATTTTTAGATAAACGCGTCATCTTGTGGGACAACAAGGTTTCGTGGACGCAATATTGACGACCAATATATGCCACAATTTGAAAGAAAATACATGTATTTTGTCATGGACATTAAAATAATGCATATATAGCATGAAAAAATGAGAATGGTGAGAACAATAAATATAATGCTCATAGCATTTTTTTATCTCCTCACACTAAAACAAGGCTTATAGCGTAAAATTTTTTAAAGGTGAATCAAGTTAGCCTTTAAGTATGAATTCGAACTTCGATTTATAGGTGACATTGGAATGATATTTTTCTTGTCAATTTCGTCTATGATATCCACAGATTGAACTGGCTGATAATCCTTCAACAAGCCTGCCCAAGTAATTAACGTTTCAGTAGCAAAACAAGGGAGGCCATCTGTTCCCGGGTGCCAACTGTTGGGAACGCGATACCCAGAAATGGTTTCTCCTCGTCCCGCGTGACCCTCAGTGAAACTGATAGTGTGACCTTCTGGACGGAAACGGGTCATGATCCAAACGTGACACTCCACAGCTTGTTCATGCCTCCACCCTAACAGCTGGGACGTCGCCGGGCTCTTAAAAGTAGTGGATTAAAAAAGTTAAAAAGTAAATAAAAAGCTAAGAAGAGTGAGAGTTAAAAGCTAAAAAGCTAAAACGTTAAAAAGTAAAAAAAAATTCAGAACTTTAGAGTTCAGAAAGTTAAGAAAAAGTAGAAATAACGTTAGGAAATTCAAATTAATATGAGGAAGCATTTTATTACCCACCGCTATTTTAAAGTGGTGGGTGCAAGGCTGCATTAACAAAGACCAAAAGGACAAGTTTTTTAAGAACTAAGAAGAAAAATTGTGTGACCAAAAGTTCAATTTAGTGATCTATAGCTGGATAGATTATTAAAATAAGTTGTTGCAACAATGTTGTAATCCCATTTATTCACAATATTATCGATGGCTATATACCGCGTATTATATCCGGTCCTATCCATAGTATATCCAGTACCACGTTGTGCCCCTACTTTGAAAAGTGATAGAGAAGAGAAGAGCCATGAATACATTAAAAACTCAATTTAAACCATTTCAAAAAATGGTGGAGATATAACAGCCCGGCCACTTAGCATGCTTGTGTTGCTCATGTATTGCCGTTCGTTAGATCTGTCCATTCTGGGAATGGATACCATAAACAGATCTATATCAACCACAAGCAGAGGCATATCACTTCGCTATCGCTGCTACATCGTGCGACGCGTGTGCGTTAAGGTGTTCATTGAATTGGATTTAGATCAAAGAAAGATGATTTTTTGACCCGTCACCCCTGAAAGAACCGCTGAAAGGGTTTTATTTGTTTGAAATCTGTTATATGGATATCAGAGAAACTGATCTCTGTGTGCTGTGTGGACTGATAAAGTGTTGAATGAGTTTATTGAATTGAATCTGGATGCGATGGATTGACAGGATGCTCAGTGTTACCTTGGGGCATGAAAATCTAGAAAATCTGAATGGGGGCAATGAGGTTAGAACTTTCAAGTGACAGCTTCTGTGTATACAATGGGCCAATGAGGTCGTGGGAAGCTATAGTTCACAGCGAAACATTGTGAAACTGAAGTAATTTGGGGCGATTAAACTTGTCAATTTTTTTTTAGCTATTCAGAGGTCTCTTATATTACCAGTAGCCTACCTTATATTACCATCTTACATTACCTTAGTAGGCCTATCCTATATTGCCGCACACTATCATCCGGTTCCTTTCTCAAAACATGTCCCGGCTATCTCAGTCGGTTTCTTCTTACCACCTCTCCCACTGCCTCCAACCCTAATGAAACCGGATTAATGAAACACAATTAATAACATACAAGGAAAGAAAAGTATGAAGAGATAAAAGTCTGGATGGTCTGTATTGTTGCATGGTCTTTTGCAAACACGTTTGATGTGGTTGCCATTGTTTTACAGGTTTAAAAAATACTTTTCAACCAACCTGTCCCGATTGACACTATAATTAGATGGTTGATTGATGCTGCAGCCAGACTACGACTTTCATTTATATTCATGATATTTATATTTGGAGCTCATTTTATTTGATACTCCTGTTTATAGCCGAACTATGATTTGTATATTTCTATTCCATGTCGACACCATCAAGGTCGATTGGATATTATATTAGCGCTTTGGCGCATGGAACATTACAGATACGGGATTTGAACTTTGAAACAATTTAATTATTTTAATGACATCCCATAACAAAGAATCAAGAGTTAAGGGGGGAGTCTCATCGTGGGAAACGTCCAACCAGTGCAAGCACGAAAAAATGGACGTAAAACGTAAATGATGATGATGATGACGATTTTAAAGTTAAAACCAATACGATACGTTTTACGACCGTTTTGATTGCATTAATGTCATGTCACAACCTTAACTTATTGCAGGACTTCTTGATTCCATATGATCAATGGATGTTTGTGTGGTAGGTTTGCTGTGCATTCACAAGGACTCGTGCTTGAGCAACCCCTGTCAGAGCGGGTCCATGTGCGAGTCGAACCCGACAGATGGCAGCTTTAGCTGCTCCTGCCGCGCGGGCTGGAAGGGACTCCACTGTTCCATCGACGCCAACGAATGTGAAGAAAGTAAGGCAGAGTTGAATTTTTTGGCGTTTTTGTTTACGTTTTAATTTGGGCCCGAATTTAAGGTACGCAGACGTTGTTTTTGTCGTGGCTGTTCAAGCAAAATTGTAGGTTTTTGGGTTTGGTTGATTTTTTGGGCGTTAAAGGACCGTGTGTAATAACAAAGATTATTACATTCCAGCTCAGTGTCTAGGGGCTAAGCGAAGAACTATTCCCTCTTCTTTAGTCGTCTCGTATGACTCGCCAGAAGAGCTCTGGGCTTGCAGACCAATTCCCAGCCGTTTTGTCAATATATTTTGAGTCATTTTGGCGTGTTTTAGCAGGACCAACGTGAATTAATTTGGTGAATTAGCTCTCTGACTGCCATCGAGGATAGAAATACACAATATGGTATAAACTATTCCTTCAAAAATAGTTAATGTTATATAACATGAATATAAATATAAGCTACATAAACATTTTGATATGGATCATTTTCATAAAATTAGTTGCCAGCATTCTCCGTCAAAAGTATATAAATCAATTTAGGAGAGTAGTAAAATTTTAAATTGTTGGTTGCGCCTTTTTTAACAAATTTAACTAAAAATAGTCCCCCCCCAAACAAAAAATTGAAGAATTTGGGATGAATTTCCCTTCCCCAAAAACATGTCCAAGATTAGCGGTTTTTATAAAATGATATGACATTTTGCAGTTCGCTTGCAAAATTAAAAAGAGCACCAGAAGGGTTAAAGGGCAATTCTGTTTATATTATTATTGCTTTGTGTTCCTAGCACCGTTGTCGCCGTGTGAGAACGGTGGTTCGTGCGTGAACACACGCGGTTCGTTCCGCTGCGCTTGCGTGCCCGGCTACACGGGCGAGCGGTGCGAGATGAACATGGACGAGTGCGCGCCTGCGCCGTGTCTGCATGATGGGTCGTGCATCGACGAGATTGGTCACTTCACGTGCATCTGCGTGCGCGGTAAGTTTGATACGCGCGCTGAGTTTTGTGCATGGTGAGTTTTGTGTGCGGTGAGTTATGTATGCGGTGAGTTTTTGCGGTGAGTTTTTACGCGTAGTTATATACATTTGTGCATTGGTGTTTATATGCATGATGAGTTCGTGCAGATTAGGTTTTAGCACTGTTTTGTATACGATAAATTGTGCACCCGGTAAGCTTTGCAATTCTTGACTGTGTTTAGTTTGTAATGAAATAGGAAAAACCTCTATTTTGTTCACAATGAACGCTTGTGAATCCACTGTTGATCGTTTTATGAGCACTGACTTTGAATGCGGTATTTAGCTATGAAGTAGACTACCAGAGAATATCACTCTCAATCGCGTGGGAGTGAGTTCTTTTTTGTGTGACTTTTTTGCGCAGCAAGTGTTTGTGGTTATGAAAACATACTAAATATTAAACATTGAGGATTTTGTTTCCGTAGTTAAATTAAATTCGACGGCTTGTTTGTCATTTTTAATTTGCTGATTTTGTTCCTTGCTTGCACTTATGATAGGCGAACAAGAATGATAAAATAAATAATAAGTATATCATAAATTCTGACTGTTCTGTTGATGTCATAATTCTGATTTTCTGCAGGGTACACTGGTCTGCGATGCGAGATTTCTATCAACGAGTGCATCTCCAGTCCGTGCAGGAACGGTGCAACGTGCGTCGACCTCATCGGCAAATTTCGCTGCGACTGTACTCGGGGTAAATGTTTTGTCTCAGTCCTTATTTGATGGCGATAAATAGGCGAAGATATTGACAACTAACATTGCAACATGATAATTCTTAGACATTAATTGTTAAATTAAAATCTTGCAAAGCGTGATTTAAAGTCTATTGCTTTCTTTGAGTTTTATTTTGCCATGGTGAATTGATGAAGAGTCTACTAGTAGTAGACTCTTTACGAAATGTCATCGATCAATTGCGTTTAAAAAATAAATAAATAAAATTGTTAATCATAACGATAACATTGATTAACATTTAGTTTAACACATGGTGCAACACCACCATTCTGTTCCAATGCGTAGCAATTGTTTCAAATTTTTATTTAAAAAGCGAGATGGGAATTAAAAATGTAAATATGCTTAGCGTAGGTATATTTGTATTGTTTTGTATTGTTTTGTATTGTTTTGTATTGTTTTGTATTGTTTTGTATTGTTTTGTATTGTTTTGTATTGTTTTTTTTCATAATCCTGTATTGTTTTGTCATACAATAAATAACTCATAAAACGACAAATTTTAATTTTCAATAGTAATTTTAAGAAGGCATTTAATTTGGAACTCACTGACTCCTATGATACATTTCAATTTATTTGCACAATTGTACAATCAATCGTACAGTGGTTTTTTGTTCTAAGTCTCATAGGTCATAAACTGTTTGTTGAAGGCTTTAGTGGACCCACATGCGAGGTGAACATCAACGACTGTGCTAGGAATCCGTGCATGAATGGTGGTACGTGCTTGGATGAGGTGAATGGCTTCAAGTGTCGCTGTCGCAAAGGTATGTTTGTTGTGTGCCCCCATCAATCCTAACCTTAACTCTTAACTATTACTAAAATCATTTAATGATTTAACTACAATAAATTGTAAATTGCTGTGTGAAAATAGCCAACAGCTACAGCTTACAACTTATACAAACAATTAAAACCTATAAAATAAATCTAGGCTAATGACACCTAGAGCGTCTGTAAAAAAATACCTGTCTGTAATTGAAATTCAAATACTGTCATTAAAAATAGCCTACCAATGAGAGACTACACACTAAAATGTAAAAACTCAGCAGTTAGAAAATTACAATCTAGCAAACTTCTGAAATCTTAAAACCTATATTTAAAAAAACTTCAGTGTTTGAGGCAGTCCTAGGGCATAGTTGATAGCGGCTCAGGAGTCCGCATGCGGCAAGGTTCCGAGCGCGGCAGCTGCGCTGCCGCGCTGCAGAGCGATGTCCAACTCTTAACTTGATCCTTAATAACCAAGAGATTTCACAGAGACTAACGTTATGTAACCAAAATGCTCAAAATCTTGCACGAAGGTTGACGTTTTCTATTTTGACTCTGATCTTAAATTAAGTAGGCTATTTTGTAGCACTTTTTGTATTCTTGTATAATTGCACAAATTGCTTATTATCTTTAAATTATGTAATTTGTAGCACATTCTTTATTATTATATAACCGCACAAATTGCTTAGTATATAATCTTATTAAGTTAGGTAGATCCTTATTAAGGATCAAAGTTAGTAAAAAAAAAAATTTCAGGTAAGTAAAAGTTAAGTAAAAGTTAATAAAAAATAAGGATAGTAATAAATATATAAATAAATCATCATGATTCTAAGTAACCTATTTTGACAAATTTAACTTTTTGCTGGAGGAATAGTTTATATGAAATCAATGCGATATCGTTTGTTTTACAGGTCTGTGAATAATTAACAATTATTGTGAGTTTTCATGATATAAGAGTAAAAACGTAAATGTGATATGTAATATATCACAAAAATATTTGACACCACAATTATTATCGCAGTATTAGTATAAAGATCAAAATCAAGACTAAAACATCAATCGACTTTAGATAATTGATCTTGCGGCCCAGAGCAACCCGGACAAGTCGTTAAAGGCGACTATAGAAGCGGAACGGTTCTTTGCTTGGTAAAGCGGAGGACACTGAACCGGACTGTAATAGTCTTCGTTACCACAAAAGGTCCTTCAAATTACAACCCACCACCAAAAGATCAATTGGACCAGTTCTGAGGACAATTTCTGTGCTTTTGCCAAGGAAGTTAGGGTTTATGGCAATGTTAGGAAATACCATATATCATATTAAACACGGTATTATTTAGTAAGTATTGATGTTGTATGCCTATTGTAGATCAGACAATAAGTACTTGGACATTGGGCTTTTTATAGCTCAGAGAATTCTCGGATGCAATTAAATTTTTAGACCAGCCTACCACAGTGATACCACATGAATTGTAATCTTAGGCGAACACAGTAATAAAAATAATAATAATAATAATAATAATAATAATAGTCGACATAAAGTCCGTTTTTGCATCCAAAAACGTCATCGGAACAACCCCTCACACGGGCAACCATCTGTTGATGAACTGGTGAAATTCGAGCTCTGGATCTTTGTCATCTAACGCCTTAATTGTTCACCCACTGCAGGCTGGAAAGCAAAGAATTGGCTTGCAGACCAGAGCTCCTCGGGCGAATCGTAAAAGGTGACTAAAGAAGGGGGAGCGGTTCTGTGCAGGCTCCCTTGCACATAACCGGACTGTATAGCCTTTGTGCTACACACAAAGCTACACACCAAACTACAAAAAAAACATAAACTAAATATATAGTTGGAATAAAATAACTGGAAAGAAGGTCATTATAGCAATTATATTACATAACGCATCATTCGATCCTTTGCTCAGGTTACACGGGCGCGGAGTGCCAGCAGAACGTTAACGACTGCGTGGGCGTCGACTGTCACCAGGGGGCGTGCGTGGACGGGCTCGACTCGTTCCACTGCGTGTGTCGGCCCGGCTACAGCGGCGCGCGGTGCAGCGCGGAAGTGAACGAGTGCAGCAGCAACCCGTGCAGACACAATGGGACGTGCACCGACCTCGTTAATGGGTTCAGCTGTCGCTGTGTGGACGGGACCAGCGGTGCGTGGTGTTATTCATTTATTTTGTCAATTTTATTTATTCTATTTTGTTAATATGTTTTTTTTTTTTGGACATCATCAATAGATTCAGCTGTGGCTGCAGCGGTGCGTGGTTTTATTTTTTACCCGCAAGTCGTTAGATGGTGCTTGTATATAATATCAGCAGAAAAAGGACCCCAGAGCAGAGTAGTGGACCGAAAGAATGGACCATGGGTGAATGCTGGATCCATGATGAAGTCAGATTTTGCAGTAGACCTCTAGGGCGGGCTGTGTGGCCTTTGTAGTAGAGAATGTTCTAACATGACATTTTTTATAACGGAGCATGCTATTGGTTCTCGCATGTGAAAGTTTTCACAGAAGAATTTTTAGGGTTGGTTATCGTACAGTCTTCTTGTGTGCCACCCTTCACCAATCTCAGGTGCCTCGGATTAGTCACATTCTATTCACTTCGATTTATACTATTTTATATACTTTGGTTCTATATTTTTTTGATTTATTGAATGTGAACCAGAAACATTTTATATGAATATCTTTTATTCATTCTCTGAAAGGAGTAGAGAAAACGCGCACACTTCGCAAAAAAAACCAAAAAACAAATGTGAATGATATTTAGAGTGATATATGGGATCTATCTGATTGAATTCTGGGAGATATTTTAGGTAGTTTGAATAGTCGACCCTTCCATTTATGAGGCTGACTTATATGGGCCCGATAGTGTCATACGTTTTGTTGTGATGGACCGTGATGGCGCCATGACATTGCGTTTGACACTGCATGTGTCAAACGCATGGTTTTCTGGTTTATTGATCGATGTAAGTGCTTATTCGCTGGCGATTATTTCAACAGCGTCTGTTTTTTAAATTATTGAAGATTGTAAACAGAAAATGTATGGAATAGATTTTTATTGAATCTATTATTTTATCGCCGCATAGTGATGTTTAATATTGAGAACTTATTTGTGTTGTAATATCGACATCAAGTCTTTGTGATGCGCTGTATTGGCTTTATTCAAGAATTATCCTATCGTATTTCAAATGATATTTGATTGAAAACGGCAAAGCGGCAACATGCTTTTTGATAGCCACAATCGGACCTTTCGCTCTTCTGTACACTTTCCCACAAGAGATCAAAGTGGTGACAATTTTTACAGAACTCTGCAACGTTACAGTGTGTCAACAATGTCGACTGCAGACCGTTAAACTGTTCTGATATAAAGAAAAAAGCAAAGAAAGCTGAAAGCGCGTTGGATATGCTTGACGGATTTGCTCGCTGACGCGTGACGATGCCCTCAGGAGTTCAACTAAGTACACTGATTCATTCCCTTTAGTTCGCTATTTCAGCGATCCGATATGCTACAGTTATTTTTGGCTCTGTCCATCAATTGTAGGCTGAGTCTAATGCTGGTTACACAATGGACAGGTGATAGCGGCTTCCTGACCTTCTGTCATGTGGTCGAGTGTTCTGTTGTGTGGATAAAGATCTGAATGAGAACTGTTCAATGGCGACAGGGGCGTGAAAGATGATTCTATGATCTCTTGTTTGGGTTAATTGTGGATGGAAATGAAAGCAGGAGATAGGCAAGCGAGGGACAGGTGAAGAAGCATCAGGTGTTTGTCAGCCAGGCATGCAACCCTTGGCCCTCTAATCCTCGGTGTCTTTGTGTCGGCTGGAATGTGCAGTGGATGTAGTTGCAACATTAGGACTGCTGCAGCTTTGCTCATCCCTGGAGCTTGTGCGGTTGACTGGGTTTCATGACCATTAAATATGGAATTCTGCTAGCCGCAGTGCTAGTAAATCTTTAGATGATATCAATTGATGAGTTATATTCTACGTGTGATATACATATACTTTATATAATAAAGTAGAGGATTGTGTTCATAGAATGTGGCGAAGCTTTCCCTATAACCTGATAATTATTTGTATATAGCTCTGTAAATGTTTGTCTCTTGATTAAGTTAGCTACATCCGTGAATTTACTTTATATTTGACCTTTATACTGTTATCAGTTGAAGTTGTTGCGTTGCTTATTCATATTCTATGCTACTGAGTATGCATCCTTCACTCATCATTAATTAATTAATTAACTAAATTAGCTGGACCTCTTGTTCGTACAAAGTATTGCATATTATGCTGCAGGTGCGTGCTACTGCGTGATACTAATCGCAGCTTGTACGGTTGTCTGCCTGAGCAGTGACAAAATATATAACTTGAAATTTAAATTGACTCTGACACTGCAATGATTCAAATATGGGTTTCACTTCAGGCAATGGTGTATAAGTGTTTCTGCCAAGCTGAACTTACTGTGAAGCTAATGATAAATTAACTCTAAATTGACTGATAATTGTAATTGGGGATAGTGATGGTAGCGTGATTTGTGGGTGTTTGTCGCAGGGCCGCGATGTGAGAATGATTTCAACGAGTGTGCGTCTAACCCGTGCATGAACGAGGCGACCTGCGTCGATGGACTGGGGCGGTACAGCTGTCGCTGCAAGCCGGGGTTCACAGGTATTACCTAGAGTAATTATCATCCGCAAGTATTCATTGTGTGATTTATATTCTAGGACTTGTCCAAGGAACATTTGGAGGAAGCCAAGTATTTTCCGGTTGTTTTGCAGCCCAATTAGCCTCTGTTACACTTGATTTCAAATAGTGACTGTAAAGTAAGTATGCTATTGACAGTAAGAACAAAGCTTGAAGTAAGTGTTTTTCTTACATATCAAGTAGACACAAAGTTGTTGCAAAATCAAAAATTTCTGACACAATGCCCCTTCTTCATCCTTCTTTGGCAAAGTTGATATTTGCTAGTAAACTATGACACTGCAGATAAAATTTTTAAACGATGCTTTTAAATATTCGAAAGAAGTATTGCATTCACATTTAATGTTTCTTTCTAAAGTATCTACCGTAATTTGAATGAAGTTTTTTTTCATCACTTTATCATCATCATCATTTGCATTTTACGTCCACTTTTCCATGCTAGCTGATGGGAATCGGCTCACTTGAACCAATTTATAAACATATGTTTACGGGCATCAAAGAAGTGCAATTATAAGATGACATTGCGCTTTATGGTGAACTGAAAACGAATTCGGTATTAATATGACATCAAAGTGTCTAGTAAATTTATTTAAATCAAGAAGACCATATAAATGGCCTCTATGTAACCAAGAAGTTAATGCATTACTACAAAGGCTATTTCTATGTGAACTAACACAGCAATGGCAACAATGTAGGCCTGCACAGCTAAAATGCCATACAGTAAACAGATTTATTTACTTTATGTCTATTTATTAGAAGTAAAGCGTGCAAAAAATTAGCCTATAAACTACCTTACATTCAGTAATTGTTAATCTATTGATATTAAAAAGAAATTGCCAGCCCACTTTAAACTCAAACTTAAGTGAAGAACTTGTGAACCAGACCGACAATTGTTTGGTTAATTAAAGCGCTTTGTGTGATTATCAAGAACTATAACTAAATTAACTGGCACTCTATATACTGAGAGTTTCTGCTGCGTTGTCTAGGGGATACATGCCTGACGAACATCAATGAATGCGCATCTCAGCCGTGTATGAATGGTGGTCGGTGTTTTGACCTTGTGAACGGCTTCAAGTGTCAATGTCCGAGCGGCTACTCCGACTATCGCTGTGTTTCGAATGTCAACGAGTGTGACAGCAGCCCCTGCGCAGAGGGCAGCACGTGTGTCGACGGCATCAATCGGTAAGCTACAACAGTTAATTATTATTTTTAAAGTATATTTTAAATTATCTGCCATAACGAAGCGTTGTGGCCAAGTGGTCTACGTCGCGGAGCTCGGATTATGGGCTCGACAGCGTGTTGGTTCGAATCCCGGCCGCGGCAAAGATTTTTGTGTCACTTTGTGCACCCTTGACAAAGGTGGTTTAAGTTCATTAGCCCTGCAAATAATCAGCCGTTGGGGTGGAGTGCAGTAGAGAAGTTGAAATTAAAGTTGAAGTGCAATACGATTATTGATTGTGTCAACTGAATTATTTGCTCAAATGTCTTAAAATAAATTGCGAGAGTTTTTGCTATTGCTATTTAGTTTTTGAAATAGCGTGCCTTTCAAATCGTATTTACATTACTATTATACGCGTTTGGTTAGAGCTGAAACTAAGATTTTAAAATTAACTTTTGTTGTTTAAATATTTTAATTTTTGAACGCGATGCGTATCTTACAATGACGCTTTTCGCTTAAATCTGGAAAATGACCTTCTGGTTATTGATGCTGTTGTGTGATGTTAGTGTTGTTTTGTAGTTAATGTGGTGTTATGTACTTGCTAATTTAGTTATAGAAGCTTGATAAATACAGAAATCGATTTAATCAAGCAAATGTCTGCGCTGTTCGCGCGTTCTTTATTTGTTTTAGTTGCTAGTGAGCGGGCAATAAAACAAAATATGTGAATTTGCCTTATTAATATTAACGAAGTTTAACGATGGTGTTTGCGATTATTATTTGTTTTCTCCTTGTATAGATTTGATTGCATGTGCGCACGTGGCTACGAGGGCATACAGTGCAGACAAGAGATCAACGAGTGCGCCCTGAACCCTTGCCAACATGGCGGAAAGTGCGTCGACGGGCTCGGCGAATATTTCTGCAACTGCACTGCTGGGTTCGTTGGTAAGTGCGGCAGATAAATAATGCCGGACGAGTCATAAAAGACGACTGGAGAGGAGGGAGCGGTTCGGCTTGGCTCCTAGGCACTGAAGCACTCTGTAATAGTCTTTACTGTATTATGGAAGCGGTTTCATTGCTGCTACCAGATTTTTTGTCTAGGTGCAGAATTCAGCAGTATGACGTTGCGATCGGGTTTTTTGTCTGTCGAGCACCTCTTATTTATGTAATGCCTAGGTCTTGCATTGAACACCCGGCGGCCGCCAAGTAGTGATGTTGGGCGAACCATTAACGCTCAACGTCACGCTCGACTCAGGCATAAATGAGTACCAGGTCTCGTGTCCAGGGAAAATTGGAAAAGTGTATTGAGGCAGCAGGCTCTGTCACATGCAATGTGGTTGATATCTAGCCATTTCTTGCCTGCTCAATACTCCACTAAAGGGATGGGATCCCACGCTCATGGGGGATGCTGGTTTAAGCCTCGAAGATTATGGGTCACTTGTGCGCCCTTGGCAAATGAAGTTAAAATTGGTCAGCCGCAAGTGTTACTACAATGGCTACCAGTCTTGAGTGGAACCACCACCGGCGACTATCCGCAGGTGCAATAGGCTCTTTTGAAGGTCCTCGATGACGTCATTAGACGCCGAAACAGATTCTAAACCAATTATTATATCATTTTTATAAAGGACTGCAAAAAAGTAAACAAATATTATTAATGAAACTGATTTAAGTAACAGCCTAATCAGAATGAAATAATCTTCGTCTTCATAATCCTAATACTTCAATCAGTTGATTACCGATATCTCTCATTTTATTCCAGGCGTCAACTGCGAGACAAACGTAGACGACTGCGCATCAAATCCCTGCCTCCACGAGGGCCTATGCACGGACCTCGTGGCGGGCCACCAGTGTCACTGCAGGCTGCCCTACACTGGATCCGACTGCGACGCGGAGCTGAGACCGTGCCATGCGCACCGCTGTCAGAATGGCGCCCTCTGCATGCCGGAGCAGAACTACGAGGGGTACACGTGCAAATGTGGCGCGGGGTTCACAGGTGAGTGTGTCGTATGTTTTTTATTGTGAGTGATTTCTGCTGTTAGTTTTGGTTGCATGTTCTGTTTTACTATTCTTTATGTTTTGAAATGCTATCATATTTAGCTACTGCAGTACACCATGCAGTATACCTTGCAGTTCTACCTTGCAGTATATATACCAGAAGACTTGGATCTATCCGCTTGACCCTCAGATATGAAGTATGAACATGGTATGAACACCTCTACTGGAGGAGCGCGTTTATCATACTGGCATTTGTGGCGTTGATCACCCGACGATTAGTATGCTTGAATAGTGGCAGCTGCTGGATCACAAAGTTATGGATCAGGCAATCAAACAGTGGCGTCCCATGGTTTCTGTCATGTTTACGTGAACAAGGAGGACACTTTGATCATCAGCTGTGACTGAATTTCTGGACTGCTTGTTTGCCCCTTAACTGCACGGACACAATACGTAGCAACTAATGTTCGGAAACTGTATTTTCTCAGTACTTTTTTAAAAACGTGCATGGGTTTGACATAATGCCTTACATGCATCTACAAATTTTCAAGTTGGTGTAGATATGGCTGCAGTTGTAGTGTATGGAATTCCATACCAATCTGATGACTTTTGATATGAGTTATGACAACTCTTAGAGTATTCCAATTTTCATCGAGACACAGTGTATAGTGTTATTCATGCGTGTATCTCGCAGGTTCAATGTGTGAGCGCGATGTGAACGAGTGCTTGTCGGTGTCACACTTGTGTTACCACGCTGCGCCGTGCGTCAACACGCACGGATCCTTCAAGTGCGTGTGTCCGCACGGATATACGGGGGTCCTGTGCGACGTCAACCCGGACGACTGCAGGCAAGGTGGGTAGCGCACCCGTGAGGATCATGTAGAAGACTTGAATTTGATACTGCAATTGTTATTATGTATTACGTTTATGCATTTGTGCAATTAATATCATGCGATAGAAGCGATTGAGAAGATGATGCGGTAGAAGAAATAAAGATATCCAATACGTGCAGCTTAAACAAGTTATTGCGATTGGGATAATAAATTATGTATTACAAAGTAAGCACGCAAAGTAGTAGCAGAAAAAATCTATGTATAGACCATGAAGTGCGCGTAATAAAAAATAGTCGTGCTCAATTCAAAATAATGCGTGATGGAAAATATAAGCAGTGTAGTAAAGTTTAGTTTTAGTTAGTTAATGAAATTAAATCAGTAACTTGAGTATACCGTTATACATTGTTGTTCTACATTGTGCTGCGGATTAGAAGTTCCAATGCTATATTTTGTTCTTGGTGTGAAATGTTAATACAAAGCAAAGATTGATGTAAACTTCAAATTCTGAATAAAAATGCTCACTCTACTCAAAGTAGATTTTTTTACTTTAGCATGACTTTGATATTGTGAAATTGACATAATGTTGACATAAATGTGATAAAAATATAAACATAAATGTGAACAAAAAAGAATTTTTTTTCATTGATGTTTGATCATTCGTGACGTTCCGATCAGACTCGTGTCAGAATGGCGCGACGTGCGAGGACGGTCTCGATGACGTTACGTGTCGCTGCATTCCCGGGTTCACGGGGTCGCGGTGCGAGACAGAGATCAACGAGTGTGCGTCCTCGCCGTGTCGCAATAATGCGCGCTGCGAGGACTTGTTCAGCGCGTACGTGTGTCACTGCGCGCCGGGCTTCAGCGGGCCTCACTGTCAAATCAACGACAACGACTGCACCGCAAGGTGAGAAGCAAGAGTAGGGAATAAGTATAAGAAATGAGTGTATGAAATTAGATTAAGAGTGGGGGTATGAAAAAGGGGTAAGACGTAAAAATGAGAAATAAGAGTGAGAAGTACGTTTAAGAAATAAGAGTCAGAAATAAGAGTAAGAAATAAGAGTAAGATAATTATAGGAGTGAAAAATAAGTGTACAATATGGATCGAATACTATTGCGATAGTTAACAATAATATAGATCAAATGTTATTGTCATTATTGACAATAATATTTTATCCAATATTAATATTTTTTACAATATTGAACAATAATTATACAGATTCGATTTTATTGTCATCATCGTTTCAGTTCCTGTTTATTTGGTGGTACGTGCATCGACGGCATCAACTCGTTCCGCTGCCTCTGCGCGCCGAGCCACAGCGGCTCCAACTGTGAGCACCTCGTCCACCCCTGCGACTCCTCCCCCTGTCTCAACGACGCGACCTGCTCCAACCTTGCCCGACCCGACATGACCCAGATCTCAACCTATCAGTGCCACTGCGCGTCGGGATTCGCCGGGCGCCGGTGCGAGGAGTTTTACGACTGGTGCGATCGCGCCAACGATCCGTGTCTAAACGGTGCGAAGTGTCGCCAAGTGTCGAATCAGTTTCGTTGCGAGTGCGGGGCGGGGTGGGATGGGGAAGTGTGCGATATGCCGGCGGTGACGTGTGATGTGGCGGCCGCGCGCAAGGGTACGTGATTCATTGCGCCAGCAGCTGCTTCATCATGTTGAAACTGTTGATGTAATATCGAAGTGCAGCTGTTGCAGTAATGTCAAAGTGCATGATTTCAAGAATTGTAGGCAATAGTATCTATCACACCCTAGTATGAGAGAAATTTCTTAACTGAAGCACAGGTAGCTACTACCTGTGTTCGAGATGAGCCTTTAGCACTACAAAAGTAGGAAAAAGTAGTTTCACGCATTGGCATTGGGAACTGCATCGCGTGACATTGCTAGTGTAATGAAGTTATGTTTAAAGTCTCGCGCATCTCAAATGCTGGTAGCTAGGTAACCTGTGCTTTAGATATGAAAGTTTTCCCGTGTTAAGGCGTAATCGATAGGATCGCCGGATTGTGAGTGCAGCTTTATGGATGATCAATTTTAACAGATTTGATTGATTTGCTGCTGCAACGTTGACTCTAGAAGGCTTGATTATTTTGGATTGCTTGCGGCTAACGTTTTGATCGCTAGTCTACTGTTGCTTTCTATTTGATCTTTGTAGGCTAATTTTATATACTATTATATTGACGCAATGTGTTCAGTTTGATGTAAAGTATTGTATACCATAGTAGACATTCATAATAGTTCTGATGCTGTGTCCTTGCACCACAATCTGGACTTCAACTGTGCGTTTATTTAAGTTTCTATTTCTTGTTTCTCTACTGCCCTGATGGTGAATAAAATATTTATTATTATTATCTTCCAGACTGCAGACATCCAACCTCTGCTAGCACGAAGTTGGGTGGAAGATAGCAACAAAGTTATGGCGATTCCATTTATATATATATTTAGTATATTTCTATCTTTCTAGGTGTCCCAGTGTCGGATCTTTGCCGGCACAATGGCTCCTGTAACAACTTTCCCCTCACTGGATCCCACCACTGCGCGTGCCTCCCCGGCTACACGGGCAGCTACTGTGAAATCGACGTGGACGAGTGTCGCGCGATGCCGTGTCGTAACGGCGCAACCTGTCGCGACCTCATCGGGGGGTTTGAGTGCCAGTGTGCTCGGGGGTTTCAGGGCGCATGGTGTGAGGTTAACATTGACGACTGCGCGGGGGCGCCATGCAAGCATGGCGCGCGGTGTCAGGACTTGGTCGACGACTTTCGGTGTATTTGTCCGCGCGGCATCAGCGGCAAGCTCTGCGAGGTGTGACCAGATGTAGATTCTTTTTTCTTCTTCTTCTTTCAGGCGTTTGTAGAAGAGGAAATAGTAGCTAGTTTTATATTCATTCTGCGCGCATTGATGATTTTGAGTCTATTACGTTGTTGTTCCACGTGTGCAGGTATGAAACCATGCGTTACAGGCCCCTCGGCAAGGCTGTTAGATACTCATATGTCGCTACCATGGCTGATAATTATCGTCCAGGATAATTGATTATTCTGGTTTGCGCCAGGAACATTATCTGGCAATAAAAACCCAGCGCTAGTCTAAGTGAAAACATGGACACTAACATAAAAGACGACAAAAAGGCGGTTATGAATGTTATGTTGATGATTTAACTGAATGTAGCACGAATCAATATTTTATTTGTGTCGATAATTTTCACTAGCAATATTAATATATAAAGCATTTGTTAGTATCTCGTATGGTTTAGTTAACAATACAATTTTGTGTTTTGTGCTGTATCTTTCTGCTACATCCACGTATGCTCTGTTTGATGTGATATCCCTATTGAATTCAAGGACACCAGATTGGTAAATCGATGTTTGCTTGTTCAGATAAACCTGGACGACTGTTGGTCGGGCGCGTGCCATCACGGCGGCATCTGCCTCGACCGCTTCGGCGCCTTCGACTGCGCCTGTCCGGCGGGCTTTGTTGGGCAGCGCTGCGAGGGCGACATCAACGAATGTTTGTCGAGTCCCTGTGCCACCTCCGGCACCAGGGACTGCGTGCAGGGGGTGAACAGCTTCCGTTGCGTCTGCCGCGAGGGGTGGACGGGAGAGAGATGTGCGGAGAGGGTGCAGATGTGTGGAGGGGGTGCAGGGGGCGTGTGTCTTAATGGGGGGGTGTGCGTTGGAGAGAGGGAGGGGGCGGCGCGGTGCATATGTTTGTCGGTCAGCAAAATTCTTTCTTTGTTTGAGTTAAGTTAAAATTTTGATGTAGGGACTCGGGATTATTTGATGCCTGATGCATCTAATCTCTGTGGTGATAATGGCATTTCATAAATGTCATTATAGAGTATTAGTTTTGATCCACGATTGTATCCTTTGTATTTTTTGTCAAAGATACTTAAATGTCGCACGTTTTATAATGGTATATTTCTGTTCTGTTCCAAATCAAATTTGTTGTACATCTATATTTCTGCTACGTTACACGTATGCTCGGAGTAATACCTAATCTCTATCGAATTTTAGTGGACAAGATTTATAAATCACATTTAATCACATTTTTGAGATATGAAACTCGATCAGGTACAACAATTTTCAACTTTGATATTGAGATGTAATTTGTCCACAGTATACATTGAAGCTAATATTTAGTAACATTGCCGCATAGTTCTATATTTCTATTGCAAATGATCTTGCTGTGACTGTTTGTACAGTTGTACTTCGCACACCCTTATTTATGTTTGGTTTTTTTGGCTGTCCTTGTGACGAAATAAAGATACATATTCACCTTTGCGTAGTATCCTATTCAGTTTTTTGAGGTTTTTTCATGCATTTTTTCATCGTCATACGCAGGGTTACACGGGTGACGTCTGCCAGACTTCCCTCGCCTCCTGCCTCAGTCGTCCCTGCCACGGTGGCGGCGTTTGTTATGACTTTCCCGATGGCCCCCGGTGCATCTGTCCCCCAGGCCTAACCGGTTCCTTCTGCCAAGTCGACACCTTTGACGAGTGTCTGTCCAACCCTTGCACGCACGGTGGCTCCTGCATCAACGACGTCCACCGCTACCGCTGCCAATGTCTGCCATCTTGGAACGGCCTTCGCTGCCAAATTTACGATCGGGGGTTTTTGGGCGGCATGGGGAGCGATACGCTGCTGCCATCTGGTGGGGGGGTTGAAGAAGAGAAGTGTAAGGCGGACATGAACTGCAGCGCGGCGTTCAACGATAGCGTGTGCGATGCGTCGTGCAATACTGCGGCGTGTCTGTATGACGGATGGGACTGTCAGACCGGCAAGGTAATTTATGCTTTAATTTACAGCCAATTGCTCAACCTCGATTTGATTGCTAATTAAGTGCGATTTAATTTTGTGTTCCGAATTAGCCAATGGGAGTCCATGATAGTATTGTATCGAATAATCTCATTGGATAATTCTGATTACTAAACCAATCCGTGGTTAATTCGCACTCAAATCGTCAAATCGAGGTCGAGCAATCAGCTGTAAAAGTATTAATTTAACGTTTTTTTATTAATTTTATGTTGCTTTTCATCATTGGGGATAGCAAAAAGTGAGAACTTGTGATTTATCACTCCTTGCAAGTACTTGAATGAGTATTTTCTTTGCTATTTAGTATATTATTGATATTCACTTGTTGTTTTTAAAATTCACATGTCTTTTCTTGATCCTATTTCTTTTTTTTCTTTTTTTTGAAGAATTCTGTGAGAAAATAAATATGGCATTTGAGGTATTAATTAATAATCATGAAAAATGTTGTGATTCATGTTCCTCAGCATCATATTCATGTTTCGTTCTAAAGATGATTGACTTTAAAAGTCATTGACAAAAAGATATTCATTATTAATGTATACGTTTTTAATTTTAGTACACAGAATGCAACCCGGTGTATGACCATTACTGCCGTAACGTCTATGCAAACGGTCGCTGTGATGCGGACTGCAACACCGCAGAGTGTGCCTGGGATGGACTAGACTGCTACACTGCACCCATAAGGCCTGAGGAAGGGAGACCTAAAGTTGCCAGGGGAATGCTAGTCATCGTTATACGTGTATCATTGGACAAGTTGAGAGTCTCTTATGCCGGCTTTCTGCGACAAGTAAGCCGCTTGCTTTCTTGTTGAAAAAAAAATTAATTGCTACTTGATGCAGATTATTGATTGCAAATTGTAAGTTGTTAACAGTACGAATAACTGCATTGTACTGTTTTGTTATATTGTCCATTATTAAATTTTTTAATGTATGTATAGAATTTGAAATTTTGTTCGTTTATTTGTATTTTTAAAATTTTAGAACTATTTTAAAATAAGATTTGAGTATTAGGATATTATGCAAATTACTAATGAGAAGAAAAATTGATTGAACGAGATATTTCAACTGTGAATAATAATGCAAAACTTTGGAACTGAATTCTTTTATTTTTCTTTTGCTTTCATCTTCGATTATTGATTCTATCAGTAATTGTTTAATCAGAGTTCTGCACTGCAATTTGAATACTGGCATGAAATAAATTGGCATCATTTATGTGATGCCATGAAGTAAAATTTCATCTTTTCAGGTCTAGTCAGGTCTAGTTGAAGTCAAACTCTTTATCTGATTATAGAACGAAGGTAAAACGTTGATTATTATTTAAGTTTGCGAAGAGTATTTTTATATATTATATTGTGCTCTTTCTCAAGCGATTTTTATCCTGAATAGGTCATCAAGCAGCTTTTAATGAAGGCTCAATTGCTTAGAATTAAGGCCTTTGGGTCCCATGATGTTGACATTCTTAACGGATTCAGGCTCCGACTGTATTTTATATTTTGTGGTGGATGTAGGTCAGCATTCTGCTACGCGCCACTGTGATGGTGGGCAGTTATCAAGGTCGCGAGATGATCTATAGCTGGACGGAGTCAAGGGACAGTGGAGGAGTGGGCAAAAAGAACAGGAGAGAAATGCCCCTTATCCTCACAAATGAACTGCGCCATAAACAGAAACGCTCGTCCGCATCTGAGATGTACGTAAGGCTTAGTCCGTGTTTTGTGAAGAATATAAGTCAAAACTAATACTGGGATGAACTTGATGAATGTTTTGATTGCTAAACGTACTCAGAGTCACAGGAAAGGTGTGTGAATTTTTTTTGTCATGATTGGTCTTGTCTGCAGTTCAGCTATAGTGATCATGATTGTGTCACTTTGTCCATCTCGTTTCCTTTTTGAAATTACAGTCGTTGCATTTTGCATCGTTGCACAGTCTTAACGTTATAAAGAATATTATGATTTTCACATCCTTTTAAAATAAATTAGTATATTATAAGTAAGAATAATTAACTATGACAGTAATGTAAATTCGTTCATCCCAGGTTGATTAATACAAAACTTTGGTTTACTATTCAGCTTGTTGTAATTATTCTGATACTATTATCTCGATATTATAATATTATAACCGTGTTTGACATTTTGAAACTGCTGGAGTATATTTTATTGCAATCTTATTGTGTTCTTTTTCCCTAAAGCAATGTAGAAATGTTTCAGCAGTTATTGGATGTGACACAGAATATGTTGGTCATAGTTTTTCGCTAAAAGATTGGTCAATTTGGCAAACAAATTATTTCTATATAAATGCAACCAACATGAGCTTGGCTGCTATCCAGCTGTTCCTTTGTAGGCATTGCCTGCTAATAGGCTTGTGATTTTGTTGTCGGATTCTGTATAGTATTTTTGATGTGATTGCTAATAATTTGTAATGATGTTAATTTATTTAATGGACACTATAAATAGGCCTTGTATTTTAGATAATTTTGCTTTTGAATACAACCTACTTTAAAAGATAAATTCGAATAAAATGAGTATATGATTTCTAGTTACAGCGTTTAGAAAATAGTAAATGTTTGCGTGCAGGAGTGAGATCTACTGTGAGTTAGACAACACAAACTGCGCATCGGAGTGTTTCGATGACGCTGCAACGGCGGCCATGTTTGTTTCTGAGTCACTGAGGTCCGGTTGGACTCCAGAGCTTCCTGTCTACTCTGTGCGCTGTGAGTCGAAATTGGATTATTTTGAGTTTATCGTTCAACCTTTTTTGAAGTTTATTTAATATATGTTATATTGGTCTGTTATGTAGGTCTATTACATAACCCTCATTTATTTATTGTTAAACCTTCTTTTCAATCTATGTATTTTCTGTTGGCTCTCTGTCATTGCAATTTTTAGACACTTTTCAAGTTTGGATAATTGCTATTTTAGAATATATCCTGGTTGGTTATAAGAACAATAGTATTAGTAGTAGTTCCATGTACTACATGTGCAATTTTGCAATTTTATATGAGAAGCGTACCCACTGCAAGCCGGGGAACAAAGAATTGGCTTGCAGCCCGGAGCTCCTCGGGAGAGTAGGAAAAGGCAACTAAAGAAGTTGATTATACATGTAGTAAAGGGAGCAGTCCTTTGCTCGACCCTGAAGCACTAATTAAAATAATCACTGCTAGTACACCTGATCCTCAAACACCAAAAAAACCAAATAACCAAATGAAAAGCGTATATTTTAAAATATATATTCTTAGTCAATTATAATTCTAATTAATTGAAAATTATGTTATATTAATTTTATATAGAAAATTGATTAAATATATGTAGATCTTCATTTATCTCATGCACAACTTTGAAATCAACGCAGCAAATTATGCACTAAAGAAGACACCGCTGCTTATTTGTTTTTGCATTTCTAAAGTCACCATTTGTGTTCCATTAATAGTTCAAGCAAATTACACTTTTATTTTGCTCGCTATTCAGCCTCGGAAGCTGATCACGTGAAGGAGACTGCGGGTCTTGCCACCACTTACATCATCATCCTGGCTGTCTGCATCTCCGCAGCACTCATACTCGTCGCGCTAATTGTTGGCGTTGTGCTGGCTGCGAGGCGTAAGCGGCAACACGGAACCACGTGGTTCCCTGACGGGTTCCGGTTCCATCTACAACCGACGAATGGCAAACAGAGCAATTCAAAGTAAGTGCTCTTCTGTTGAGTTTCTTTCTGTTGTTTGTTGCATTAGTAATTATTCAACTTGGTAGTCTTTGCAGCGTTCTGAATGCCAGATGAGTTAATGTTGGCTAGTTTTCAGCTCTTATCTAAGGATTTTTTTACCACGTAATTTATTGGTTTTTATCACGTAATTTATTGCTTGTGCATTGCTATTGTTCCTTCTGACTATTATTGCTATGATTCTGGGATCAATTGAAAGTATGCTAATTTTAACTTGTTATTTTCATCTTGTAAGACAAATTCATCTTTTGACAAATTTGAGATACGTTCCTGAACCGTTCAAATTTAGCGATGGTTTGCTGTGCCCTATTGGCACTGTGCATTGCTTTTGTAACGAATGATTGTTATTACTATTGCTGTTTATTGCAATTGTTATTTCTTGTGATCACTTGTCCGGTTCTGTCTGCAACGAGTCAAAAAAAAATAATAGGTAGGCTTAGTAATGAATGTTTCCAATTATCGGCGCCAGCGCCAAATATTTAGGATAAATTTTCAAACTGTATGCAGACTACTCTACAAGCAGAAAACTTCCAACGATGCATTCGGTCATTTATTGTTGTCGTCGCAGAAATCTGCTGGCAAGCCCGCTGAGCGCCGCGAGTGTTCGCACTGACACGAGCGCGTGGAGCGAGGATGACAGTCTCGAACGGACGCAGCCACCCAAGCGATGCAAGGTACGGGTCATCCAGGGACTGGTGCTCAATGTTAGTTTTATAGTTTTTTTGTAGTTTAGTGACCGTGTGCAGCACAAGGACTATATACAGTCCGGTTCTGTGCAAGAGAGCCGGCACAAAACTATTCCCCTTTCTTTTGCCGCCTTTTACGTTTCGCCTGGGGAGCTCTGGGCTGCAAGTCAATTCTTTATTCCCTGGCCTGCAGGGGTAATGTTCAGTGATATTTTCGTTACTGATATAAGTAATGAAAATAATTGCTTGAATAAAAACTGAATTAAAACTTAAATGAAAGATCCAAACTAAGATTTATCTAAAACTAAAATGATTTTATAAAATAACGTATCACTGTGTATTTTTAGTAACGAAAATGAAGGCTGGCCATTAATGATGATGAAACGACAATCAAAATGATTGCCCGAACGAAAACAGAACTAAAGCGTTAGATCCTAACGTTGGTTTTAGTTCTAAAAAATTTCAAACTAAAATTAAGCTAAAATTAAATGATTTTCCGAACTTAAATATCACTGCTATTGTGTATTGGATAGCTGTGATGAAGCCCGGACGTTATCTCTGTGAGTTAGCACCTGCGACAGTCGTTTCACGTACATTATCCGCTAATTCTACTAGTGCCCAGTGTGACCATTGTACACTGTGCACAGCTTGTATGCTTTTTTTTTCTTTTTTTTGTAGTTTATGGACCGTGTGTAGCAAATAAAGGCCATATACAGTTCGGTTCCGCGCAAGAAAGCCGGCACGCAACCACTCCCCCTTCTTTAGTTGCCTTTTACGACTTGTCCGGGGAGTTTTGGGCTGCGAGCCAATTCTTTATTCCCCGGCCTGCAGGGGGCTGCTTGTTTGCGGCGAGTACTAGAAAATAGAAACAGAATATTGAGCTTATACGTGGCAATCAGTAGAAAATAGAAAGTAACTATTTTGTAACATCTCTGCATTGACTCAGTATGGGAGTGCCGACTTGGACTCATCTGATCGTGATACGCGCAACGACGACACTCCCCCACGCGAATGGACTCGCGTTCACGCCGCGCTGAAGGCCGCGGGGAGGGCGTCCCGCTTCGCCCCACACCCCGCGGCCCTCACTCCCCCCCAGTCGGAGGAGGCGGAGGCGGAGGACATAAACGTGAGGGGGCCGGACGGCCGAACGCCTCTCATGATCGCGGCGATGTTGAAGGATGGCGGGGAGACAGTCGCTTCTCTGCTCGGTGTCGGGGCGGACTACAGGGCGCTCACAGACGCGACCGGTGAATCCTTTTGTTCAAATGATTGTTGCGATAGAAGCTTGTTCTTCTATTCCTTTTTCTATGAAAAGTTCTTTTATTAGAAGAAGAATAATCAATTCAATTTTCCGTGTTTGCTGAGAAGGGGGCGGTAAAAAAGCAGCGACTGACTTGAGTGACAGGTAAAATTAATCTTTTTTATTTGCCAAGATCAGAGCATTCAATCATCAACGACAGTGAAACAAATAGAATTGAACTAAATGCATGGCGTGGTTGTGGTGTAATATTGTTATTTCTTATTTACTGGCATCGGTATTAATTTAGCATGTTAAATTGGTGTTGTGGACATAATTGACTCGTACTAACGCAGCGATTCTTCTTAGTTTTCGTAATTCGAGCAATGATTTTACTTTACAAGGCATCAAAAGAGTCCGCTCATGAGAACTTCTGATGCAGTCAAAATGATCTTTTTTTAAGGTACAGAAGACGTAGAATGCTTCTTCTCTGTTCATTGTGAATATGAGAATTTTCCATGTGTAATTCAAAGTATGAGTTTTATTAAGTTATCGGGTAAGTTTTTTATCCGATGCGAAATGTGGTCGAAGTTAGGTTGTGATTTAACGCTGCTTCATTGTAAGCATTAACCGTCGCTTATTTACTTAACATCATTTGAATTGTAAAGTGTTCTGAAATTGTCATAGCTTGTCGTGGAGCTGTAGCAAATCGGCCTTCGTGTTATTTTTCTAATAACAATAATAATCATCATCATCATCGTTTTTGACGTCCATTCTTATGCGCTCCAGGCAAGCCTGTAACGCCGTGTCCGTGTTAACACGGGTTCGACGTTTATATTGGAGCTGGGTTTTTACGGCCGGATGCCCTTCCTGTCGCCAACCAGAATAATAAATTACCCTGAACGATGATTATCAGCTAGCGACACTTGTGTGTCGAACAGCCTTGCTGAGGGGCCTGTAAGGCCCTGGGTCACAGTATTAGTATTTTTTATTGATTTTGAATGCCAGCGCTGTATATCGGCGTTGTGCATGTGCAGGAGAGACCCCGCTGCATCTCGCTGCGCGCTACATCAACCCCACCGCTGCGCGGAGGCTGCTGGACGCCGGGGCGGACGTCAACGCGGCGGACTTCTCCGGACGGACTCCACTCATTGCCGCCGCAGCAGCAGACGCGCAGGAGGTCATCAAGGTAAGAATAATAATTAAATTATTATTTTGGACAAGGTTTAGGGCTGGTTTCTCCAACACGGATTTAATGGTGGTTTGGGGTTCAACCCACCTTTTTGCATAGGATAAATCCTGAGCCACCATTATATCCGTGCTGGAGAAACAAGCCCTTAGAGCGCCATAACATCGCCAAAGTCATCACAAGCGCGCAGCGTGCACAATTAAATATCTATGTAGCAGTCAGGACTATTGCTGTTTACAAATACTCCAGAGACATGATTGAAACCATTATAGAAATACGCTATAGAATGCTAAAAATGCGAAATCATAATTAATGCTAAATCTGTTGAAAGAATCCGCTAAAGTATATATGCAAACCTTCTAGCCAGTGAAATTAATTACAAATATGATCTGATACATTATTTAGTTCTGAGTCTCCAACTCCGGCTTATGGAAGGGGCTGTCTTGACGCGTAACCATTTTCAGCCGACGGGATTGCCTGTCTTGACGTCAGCCACGGGATTTAAAAACGCTGATATACCCAAATTAGATAGTGTGGTTGAAAAACAAGAATCTTGCTTTTGAAAAGCTTGTGTTCGTAAAGCTAATTCGAATAGGTCTGGGCTGCAGACCTATTCTCGTGTTAGAAAAGTCTGCAGGGTGCATGCTGATTTTGCTAATTCTGCTGATAAAGTGAATCAAAATAGGCGCAGCTATCTTATATTATATGCGTGCTTATTCATCAGAAGACAAAGATAAATCAATAGAGAAATAAATAAAATTTATCCAACAGCCATACGAAAAGCAGTGAGTTGACAATGAAACTGTCAACTGCTAAAATAAGTTGATGTATTTATGTAACAGAGCTGCATGTAGACTGTACTGCTACAGTTATATGCCACATTTAGCTTTGAAGGCAGCAGAGGCCATTGATAACGAATATCCTTATTTCATCACAAGCGATAGAGCATTAAACAATAATAAGAGGAACCAATAAATTAAATATGGAACGTATACAAAATATCCTAAGTACCAAATCAGTCAGCATGAGATACAGCAAAAATTGTTGCCTATGCTAGCAGTATATAGTAAATAAGGTTGTACTCAAAAGTCACAATATCGTTACAATACTGTCACGGCCTTAACTGTTCATTTACAGTCAACAATGGTAGTTTAGGGTGATAATTATTATACATTTTTTTCGAAAATTTTTACAAAAATTGTCAATGTCAGAAGTATATTTACCTGCAAGTTCGTTTATATCATGCTTTCCTCTAACAACAAATATATCATGACAAGTATTATTTTCTTTCTTATATTGTAGATCCTGCTGGACGAGTCGCGAGTGAAAGTAAACGCACGAGCCCTCGATGGAACCACGGCGCTCATCGAGGCAGTGCGGCTGGACGAGGAAGCCATCGTGAGGAAACTTCTCAAAGTCCCGCAGATCGATGTCAATGCGGCGGATAAAGAAGGTAAACATGCATCATTGGCGATTTTATTCTAGTTTTAGTGCATTTGTTCATTTTACTGTCAAACATGAAATTTTTGCTGCTTGTTATTTTGGCAATTTCGTCTCTAAAAAATTATGCTGCAGTTAATTTTTGCATTTTTGAGGACTGCCCATTATAAATCTGCAGCTTTATTTTGGTGCATGTAATTTTTGCGCGTTTTGCCGATTCGCAAAATTTTCCAAGAATATATGCACGTGAAAATTTCATGTTTTAGAGTATTTCAATCGCTCCAATAAATATGCGAAATGCACAGTTTGTGGTTAGCGAAGCGAGACTAGAGCAGTAATATATCAGTTAATGGAAACTGTATCTGAAACTGAAGCTAATACCTTTCCGTTACCCATAACTGAAACTGAAACTATTTTAGGAACGATGACTGAAATGAAACTGAAATGCCAAATCAAGAACTGAAATGAAACTGAAACTGAAACTAATTTCAGAACTAAAATTGTACAACTTATTAACTTTTTAAGACTTGTTTCTGACTGTGACTTTGAACGTTGCACTACCGTAAGCCAATCGTTGCGAAAGTTGGAATGGTTGTTGATCGCCTACAAATTTAAATAAAAAAAGCAGAAAAGGAAGTTCAAACAAAATTATTTATTGAGCTCAAGCGTATTTTTGCTTCCGGTGCCATTTCTACAAAAACTGGAAAATTCAAGCGATCTGGTTAGTCATCTGCCACGGTTTCATGCTCATGCGCCACATGAAGCTACGGAAAAAGAGAAAGGTCAAGGGAGAAGAAGTGCACTCAAGAGAAACCCGACGGAGGCTACACGTAATGCGCAGTTAAAATGTCAATCACTGAAACAATGTCCGTGTCGTTCGATGTTGTTCGATGCAAAATGGAATCGACTGAATATTGGCAACGAATGGATTTTGAAATTGTTTGAGAACTGAGACTGAAACTATTTGAAACCTGAAATTGAACTATTTGAAAAACTGAAGCTGAAACTATTTGAGAACTGAAACTGTAACTGAAACTATTTGAGAACTGAAACTGTAACTGAAACTATTTGAGAACTGAAACTGTAACTGAAACAGAAAATATAGAATTTGAACTGAAATGAAACTGAAACGATTTTGAGAAGTAAAATATCACTGGACTAGGGCATTAAAGATGAGATATTGTGTCACCCCTGAAGTGATTTGAAATTTTAATAATTCTGAACGCCAAATTAATTATTATAACAGAACCGTCATTGGATTAGATTTATTTGTGAAAATTGCTCTTCTGCACGCATTTTTAGGTTGTGCCATTGATATGGCACAACAATAAAAATGCGTACAGAAGAGTGATTTTCACAAATAAATCTAATCCATTGATGGTCCTGTTATAATAATTAACTTGGCGTTCAGAATTATTAGAATATAACAGCGTGATCAAATTGAAAGCATGATCAAATTGAAAGCGTGATCAAATTGCTGTATATGAATTTACGAAAAATATGTGACACTGCAATATATTTGTTTGCTTTGAAGTCATAGCAATGACTTTGCTTCTCAGGCCAGTTACTTTGGTTCGCATTGTCCTTAATTAAAGCGTCCGTGATCATTACATGCCGCAATGGTGAATAAAGGGGGACTGAGGTGGTTTGGACATGTGGAACGCATGAATGAGGAAGACTGGGTATCCGCATGCGATAAATTAAGGTGGAAGGGATCGTTGGAAGAGGGAGGGGGAAGAAAACATGGAAGGAGGCGATAGAGAACGATATGAAGGAGCGAGGCATGAATAGAGAAATGGCAAAGAATCGAGAGTTGTGGGAGAGTCTCATCGTGGGAAACGTCCAACCTGTGTTGACACGGAAACGTGGATGTAAAACGTAAATGATGATGATGATGAATGGTCGTAGATGGTCTGTGGCTTTAAAGATTCAAACAACCTACCGGGCTGATAGTTCTCTCATTTTTAACGTCGCCATGGTTAATTAATTGCGCGTGAAGCTACAGAAGCGTGCAACTATTTAGACCCTTTTTCCCTGCGTCCTGGATTTCCACCAATTATAAATTTGAATTTTATTGGTTGACCACGGCGAAGGGAGGTCCCCGATGACGTCATTAGACGCCGAAACGGACTATAAGCCCATTGTTATTATTATTATTATAACTATTGTCACGCGCAGGCAGGACGGCTCTCCATTGGGCGGCGGCCGTGGACAGCGTCCAATTGGCGACGCTCCTACTTCAGCACGGAGCCAATCGTGACCAACAAAACAACGACGGCGCCACGCCGCTGTTCGTTGCCGCGCGCGAGGGCAGCCGGACCGTCGCGCGACTTCTCCTCGACAACTTCGCCAACAGCGGCGTGCCGGACAGCCTGGATCGGCTTCCCATCGAGATCGCCCGCCTCAACCATCACGCCGAGGTCGTCAAGATGCTAGACGATTTCTCGCGGAAGAATGTCAATGGAAACGATTATCGTGCGTCCCCTTCGCTTGTTCCGCCGCCGTACATTCAGCAGCAGAAGAACAAGAACAAGAAGATGGGAATGGTTGCGGATGGGAGGGGAGGTGATAATAAGTCGCCGCTGCGATATTTGCTGCCGGCTACGCTGGTCGTTGGGACTCCGGCTGCAATCGACGCAGGCTTGCCAGAATCTTTTGTGGAAAACGGTAGGCCGATGAAGGGGATTGTTGCTTCTGCGACGCTATCGAACGATGACAAAATATCTCGCAATTCTCCAAAAGCTGCGCGAGTGGCTGACAGATCGGTTGGCAGGCAAGATTGCCGGACGGAGTTGTCTCCGGTGTGGGAGCCGGATGAAACGGTGGCACTGCTAAATGCTGCGGCTGCTTCGCCGTATGAATCTCAGAATGCGAGCGGGCGGACAACGAAAACAAAACACCCTTGCGCCATGGCAAGAGAATTTGTTAATACAGAACAAGGAGCAAGGCTTGTAAGGGAACAAGGGCAGCAAAGGGTAGGACAAGGGGTGGGCTATGCAAAGGCTAAGAAGACAGAGCCAATGCAGCAGAATGGTACGACGTATGACCTCAATCAGAATCAAAGGAATTTTGAACAGGATGCGAAACGCGATCGCAGTTTTGTCAATTCACCACATTACGTGACATTCGCGCTGTTGAATGGCAACCAGGCGTTGCTAGGGAGTGAAGCCTTGCCTAGCAACTTGATATCGAACGGTAATTCGTCTGAAAAATCAAGGACTAATGTGCCTTCGCCTGCACATAAGTCAAGTTCATTAACTCCAATACACAAGCAGGCTTTGAATCATTCTACGCAGCAGCAGAATCTGCAATTGCAGCAGCAGCAGCAGAATCTGCAATTGCAACAACAGTTGCAGCAGCAGCAGTTGCAGCAGAATCACTACCAGTTGAATCAGCATCAGCTGCAGCAATGTGGTGTTATTAACGTTACCCCGAGCGACCTCGCCATAAATGGACATTCGTCAGACTTGACTGATTTTATCGCAACCTGTGATTGCATGGGGTATGATGATCGGGAAGGGTCTGACTTCATGCGTCAATCTCAATACACAACGTCCCCTTCATCAGTAGAGTTCTATCATCATGCGACGCCGCAGTCGTTACACAGCACCTCTGACTGTTTAACACCCCCGATGACTGTCTTGATGGGTTATCCATCGCCCGTTGGTTATCCGGCCAACAGTTATCCTACGCCTTCGCCTGATTCGCCCCCTGACCAATGGTTAGGCTTTTCTCCTCAATCGGCTCAGTCTGAGTTATAATTGCATTGGTACATATGCGGCAGTTATGCAAGAGTCGAAGTAATAAAGCCGAACCATTTTGCGACTAGATTCTAACATTATAAAACCGATGTTGATGTAGGACTTGAGGATTTTTTAGGTTTAATCTGCATTTGCAAGACTTTGGACGGTAGCGAAAAGGCAGCTATTTGGGTTGAATTTGTTGAACAGGTTTGTAAAACGTGACTTGAGTATAGTGGATTGTAGTTTTCAGAGCGGCTTGTTCATACGGGGAGTTTTTACATTTTTTGTGTACAGAAGTGCTGCCATTTGAATCATTGTACATAAATTTTGTAATCACATTGGTTGCTAGTTTGTTTATCTGTCCGTAAATTGTTCTTCGTTCCACCATTATGCTTGATATTAGCGTGTCTGTACTACACTGAATAATGCTAAAGTAAAGGGCCTTTTATGAGTAATTCAAATTGAGGGAGTGATTGGGCTTCTTTTTTGCTGTATTGTTTGATGTTTGCCTTCATTTTCTGCTTTGATATTTTGATTGAACAGGATGATATCAATAGAGCGACCGGATTATTGGCTGATCATAGAAACTAGGCTTTTGAGAGAAAATAAGCACCACAGATTTTATTTGTGAAAATACCTAGTTTCATGAAAGACATCAACATGCATTTTAAAGTTATTCTTTCACTCAACAATCAACATAATTTTTTGGGCTCTAATATTTTTGAGAGAAATCACACTATGTGTTAGATATGAACAGTACTCGTCTTTAAAGAATATGAAAAGCAGCAACAACATCTAGAAGCCAGGACGCTGTTGTTGCCTAGCGAACCAATCTTTCAGGGCTCATGAAATGATAATATCAATCTGATGCACGAATGATAAGACGCTGATGATTCAACTACAATAATTGTTATGATGGTGTGCTATGTTGTTTGGTTAACATTCGTTGAAGCAGAAGTTGGCATTGGTGCAATCTTTTAATATTGATATGTACAATATAATCATGATCTTTTGTTTGAATGTCAAACATTGATTGAATGCTCGACAATTTATCCGTTCTTGTCGAGCAATGAAAAATAATTCTACAGGCAGCTTGTGCTAATTGTACCATCGCTGTGTTTTGTAAGCGATTTAGCATTGATTTGCTTGTAATGCTTTTCGGTTTCAGTTTGTAACACAATGAAGGGCTTTCTGTGACTTAGAATCTACCTTGAATTATTGTGTATCTAATCAATATCGTTGAAAGCGTTATGCTTTTGGAGTTTTACAATGCAAAATTTTGTTTCTTAGTTTCGTTTCTTTTCTTAAATAATTTCAATTTACAAATAATGTCATTTAGTTTCTGTGATCATCCATAGATGATGTTTTGGCTTTGGATGTGTTAAATAATTTGGCTATAGCGCATTTCAGACTTAGATCTTGGGTAGTAGTTTTCTTCTAGTAGTTTGCTCGTTGCAGGATGGAATTTAGAATATAGGCTGCAGGTTATTAACCAGCAATCTTTGGAAAAATTTGGCTTTCGTAACTTTTTGTTCAATTTAAATCCTTGTTCATAATGTGTGTTCAATATGCGGGTTGATCTGAGCGTGTCCAAATTATGTCAATCTGCAATGAGTTTGTTAGTTGTACTATGATGAGTGGTATTAGGATTAAGAATAGTGAGGAAGCCCGACTAATAATTGCAATTATCCTTGATCACGAAAATTACAGAGAGGTTTGGGATATTGTTTGAACTGACTCAGCGATAGCGGAGTATTGCAAGTCTTCAAAGGTTTTTTTCAGTCGCTTTCATTCTGCTCGAGAATAGCGTCCAAATCTTTGTCCACGCATGAATATACTACATAATCTGGATGCTTGTCTCCAATAGTCGATTGGTGGTTTTGTAGGCATACGACAAGATTCAAGCGTGTGATTCTCTTCTACACTATAGTTCAGCTCGTGAGTGTCTTTGTAGTGGTGTAATAGGAGAGATCGACGGAACTAAAAATAAGAGCTACTAATTTGGACTTTCAATTTATGCCAGTATATGTGTGTATTAGATGTGTGCATGTCCCTGCGTAACGATGCATACCACTGTAATAATAGGAGTCCGCTAATACCCCTGGTGAAATACTAATATAATTGAATCAAGTTTATGGACCCTAGCCTATGTAGCCTACAATTGTTTTACAGTTACTGTCAATGTAATTATTGATAATAATTTTGTCCTATGACCAAGTTAGTGTTTATCATTTATGAAACTGAGATCCAATTGCTTGTTGTTTTTAAACATCATAATGTTTGTCTTTGATGCCAGTTTGTTTGTTGTTTGCTTACAGTTTATCCTACGGAACCACTTGAGTAGTCGTTATTAAATATCAAAATCATGACACATGATTTAACTAAATGTCAATTATATGTAAAAAATAACTTTTTTGCATTAGGCGACCTTTTTCTATGCAATAGATATGAAATTTTGCTGAATTAGTCTTAACTGTTAAAATGCCCTGCCATAATTATTGTGCAGGTGTCATTGGTTAATTGTTTTGAATATAACTCTTGATTGTATTAGGCTAAATTGCCTGCAAGTTGCAACTACACAAAAAATATTTTAAACACCTGAGTGGGCTACAAACAAGGGGGTTCACTACAGGCTGTATATCGAGGCACGTATGGAGATAACGGGGGCGGGGCTTGGCCCATAGGCCAAACCAATTATCAACCGTCAATAATTGATCGACAAGGTCATGACCCTTTCATATCCAATCACAATAATTAACAAAGATTGCCCATAATTTAAATCACCTTCCATTTTTGGTAAAAAGATCTTATTTTCGCAGAATTGTGCAGCTAATGCATGCGCACACTAGGCTTTAGATTTCTGTGGCTACAAACCCTGGATCAACATCAGTGATCAAGATTGATGGGGACCATCCTCATTGAAATCATAGTGAACTAACTTCATAGGCGCCGAAGGCAGCACAATCGTATGGAGCCCTTGGCCTAACTAATTATAGTTTTCACTTTTTAACATAAAACTCTTCTTATAATTATCTATCACTGTACTGTCGGCCATAGAATGCTATAGGATTTCTGATACATCCTTTCAGATTAGCATGCCCACTGCTAAGTTAGGTCATGCTGTGATTAGGTCAATACAATATTGATAGTAAAAAAAAACAACCAAAATCATTCTTGCCATGCGTGAGCTTTTTTTTGGTAACCTGCACTACTGATCTCTGGCACTGATCATTTCGTGCAGTGATGCCACTCAGTCTGCTAGGGATATATCACTTAATTTAGGGGTATTTGATCGAATTGGGGATCAGATTTTTGACGCAAATTTCCAGATGTCTAGAGATTTTTTAAAGGCTTATTTTATTATTTAATAATGGTAGTTTGAGATTTGTGTCAAAAATACAATCTAGGGATATCTTGGACTAGATTTTTGACTAGATCTTTGAAATAGACTACCCAGAATCTAGGGCTATTCTATTCCGAATGGTATCACTGGAATCAAGCGTCCGAGCAACCGCGAGAAAATAAACAAACTTGTTTAAAAAAAATCCTAATTAGACGGGTTAACCCCCCCCCCCCCGGAGGGGCCATGTCGGCGGCGGCTGCGCTGGACGAGGACACGGAGCTGCGCGACCTGGTCGCTCAAACACTCGAGGCGAACGGCGTGCTCGGCAAGATTAGGGTACGTGCGTGGATTGTGTCGAAAACACTGACATGTTTGGACAAGGATGGTTCCTAATAATTTAATTTCTAGGCTGAGTTTTTCCATCAAGCGTTAAAATTTAATCCGAGGTCATGATGTCGTCACACCCAATGAGCGCACTGCAAGCTTGATTTATGATTAATTAAGCGCAATGTTATTAGTTTTTGAAGAATAAATCTTTGATTAAAATCTTAACACTAGATGGAATAACCCGGCCTTAATGTGATAGTTAATACGTAAATTGCTGCTTGGGAATTATTAGAATTATGACTGACTGTTAAATGCCCAATTTTTGGCTTAATTGCAATGCTATGCTTGAGTCTAAAAATGGATTTCATTAAATTGCTGTGTAAATATCATGTAGACCAAGCAATAATTGGTTCACCTCTGGCAGCCTCATCAATGTTGAATCAATTATCTCCGAGAACAGGTAGCTGCTAAATGCGTGTTTGCGTGTAGTTGCGCGCATGGAGGAGTAAATTGAAGGTTTCACACGTCGCTTGGTCAGTTTCGTGTAGGTTACGCGATTTTCAGCTTTCGTAATGGTAAAGGTCGTATCTTGAACACAGGTATCTATCTACCTGTACATTATTGAAGATAGGGAACTTATCATTGGTTTTGCTGCCAGAGGTGAACCCAATAATTATATTCGATGAGAATGCTTTAGTACCTTCCCTTTAATATAAGGCAAGCTTGGTAAACGATCTTGCTATATTAAGTGAACTGGTATTCCTTAGCGTTGAAGCATGACTGGGTGTTTCATGCATTTTGTATATCGTTAAAAATTGTTAGATTTGTTTCATTTTTCGCTGCTTGCTTAATACTAATTTTTGTTTTGTTTCTGTTGTTGTTGAAGGCCCAGTTACGTGCCAGTGTGTTTATAGCTCTTGAAGAACAGGAAACAGTCGGGGTGAGATATGATATGCGGTGTGTGATATCTGTGACATGAAGAAAAAATTACTATGAGCGCTTAAAAGGATGGAAATTGTCATCTTTGGCAGATGCTGCTCGATTTTTATTGAGAAATTTAGTGGAGCCATTATTTGAAGTGCAAGCTAGCTTGAAGGTGAATAATAATGATACGATAGTCAGTAAAGTTTGGTTAGCGTAGGATATTCAATTTATTGAGCTTCTGAAATGTCTACAAGATGAAATAAAACTTCTGAAAATTTACATAAATCTGATTCAAATGATAATTACTTGATAAAATCACAGTTCGTTTAAAATCATTGATATTAGAATGTTTGTAATGCAACCTAATTCACCAATTTAAAACCTAAACCTAATTTTAGTTATTGAAATTAGTATAAAACCGATGTTAATGTTATGTTGCAGAACAAGACACCTCTGCAGAATGTAGAACTTGTTAAATTCACATCGACAAAGGAAGGTCAGCGGAATCTTGAAATGGAAGTTTTTATACTGTTCATTTTTTTAGTACTGTACTGTATCAATTTGTTTTCATTTCATTGTTCATGAGTAGACAAGTCGATGAGCTAAACAGCTAAAAAGTGGAAACCTCTTTACTTTTTTCAATTTTTTTCATTCAAATACAATTTGATACACAAACAATATTTTCTTGCATTTCCTTGATTTAATAAAAGCATCAAGGCCGGGTTTTTGCATCTAGTAGTAAAATTTTAATCCCAGATTTATTCTGAATAAACCAATTACATGGTGCTAAATTAACCATAGATCAAGCTTTCAGCGCACTCATTTTCTGTGACGTCATGACCTCGGATTAAATTTTAACACTTGCTGAAAAAACTCAACCTAACTAGTGAAAGCATCTTATATCCGTACCCACCATTGCGAGTTAACCTCGAGTTGGTCAATAGGCTAGTTGAGAGTGACCGTTGTCAATCTTCTATGCCTAGCGTGACGTCACACAATCTGCCAATTGAGCCAACTGGAGGTTAACTCGCAATGGTGGATACGGATATTAGTGCAGGTACTAGACTGTGTATGCTGTACTGCACTGCTTTGAGCTGTTGTTGTAAGTTTAGTTATGCTGTTTGAGCATGGGTGAACTGCAGAATGCAGATGCCATCATAGTTAAAGGTGTCGTTGATATAGTTTTTGGAATAGATGATAGTATTAATTTTGGTTGTGTATTAATTATTAGTCTTTATATTAGTAATATTACTCTTGAGAAATGAGAAGTGTTTCATGCTGCATTTTCTTAATTTCACGAGTCGTTTTTTGAGTTGTTGATTTATGCTGATATAGGGGTCTTTTTGCTTTCTGGCTAAAGCCATTGCGTGGCTTATGAAATAGTTAGGATCCACGCTTGAATTGAGCATGACAGCGATATATTAAGTTCCTGTTTCACTCCAGGCCTGCAAGTGATTAGCCTAGTCAGAGAGTTCCTTCAGTTCTTCAACCTCGACTACACTCTCGCTGTCTTTGATCCCGAAACTGGCTGTGTGAGTGAGAATTGGAGACTGAACTTTAATATTATTATAAATTTATATCGTCTTCATAAGCTCTTGGGACGAAATTACAGACACACTGCAAAATGTGCTTCTTTTTGATATTTTTGGATAAGCCAATAGGAAACCATTCATGTGACAGTTTTGTGACACCTAGTTATCGATTGAAAATCTACAGACTAAAGCTGATTATGGCCGTCTATTCTGAATCCCATGTTGCCAACTTGTCACATCTGAAAATAATATATCGTCGGTACCGTAGTGTTTCCTACTAGATACTGATATCCGTACCCACTATCGCGAGTTAACCTCGAGTTGGCTCAATCGGCGAGTTGAGAGTGACCGTTGTCAATCTTCTATGCCTAGCGTGACGTCACGCAATCCGCCGATTGAGCCGACTGGAGGTT
>JAQIWG010000150.1:0-43507 GCA_034695025.1 Chamaedrilus cognettii | reverse complement strand
GGGCTAATCAAATAACCACTTCTCTTCTCTAGTCGCCTTTTGTGACTCGCCAAGGGAGATCTGGGCTGTAAGTCAATGCTTTATTTCCCGGCTTGTAGTCGGTATTAAAACAACAATAGTCTTTCTGAATCGCTTTGTCTCAGGCGTGTGATGCTAGAATGCTAAATTCTGACTCAGTAGATGGCAGCATACTCCAAACTGTTTCGTGCGCTGAGAGCATTGTTACTGCGATTGAATCAAGAAACCAACGTGAAATGCCAAACCTTAAGCATAACATTTCCTTTCCTCTGTCTCATAGAAATAAAAACATTGCACTGGATCAAAACTATTAATCTTTAATAAAGATGTTGCACTGAACCAAGTAATTATTTAACCTTAAAGTCCCATCCTTCCTCTTACCCTCCTCTATTATATTATACTGTCCGGTTCCGTGCAAGAGAGCCGGCACAGAACCGCACCCCCTTTCTTTAGTCTTTAGTCGCCTATTACGACAAGCTTGGGGAGCTCTGGGCTGCAGGCCAATTCCTTGTTCCCCGGCCTAGCAAGGGTGTACTGCGCTTGTAACGCACCAACTTTATGTCATGCAAACAGAGAAGGAAAAAACATCATAGTATGCTTGAATCGTAGGTGCTACTAAAAAATTATCGGAATGGAATCCGTGAGTTAGCGTACTGAGTAGCGTAAGCTGCTCCCAGGCTCCAACACTGCCGCCGGCTCTACAAAAGTTTTGCGTGCCCAGGCGCGGACAGTGGCGAGGCCTGGCATTGACATCCAGGATGTGCCGGGGGTGCCGCTGTGGATCGTGATAGCCTCGGTGGGAGCGGGGCTCGTGCTGCTCATACTGCTCATCTGGCTCCTTTGGTTTGTAAGTATCCCGCTGGGCGGCGTCTCCATGGCAATCAGCCAAGTAGCCATAGCAACTGAGCATTGTCTATAACGGTAATGATGAGTACGTGGTAACTAGCCTATCAGTAATAAGCAGCCGTCATCTCGGTAGCACGCACAATGCGTCTGAATCCTTGGCAGCAGTCGTTTGCATGCCTTCTAAATTATGTGTAGCATGTATGGATGCATGTATGTGTACGGTATTATGCATATACATACATGTATGGGTACGGTATTATGCATATACATACATGTATGTGTACGGTATTATGCATATACATACATGTATGTGTACGGTATTATGTATATATATTTTAGATGTGCATTACCTAATAATGATCATTACATCAGTTTTTTGTCATACTGTGGTGGTTAATTAATTACCGGGTAGTCCTGCATGAATGTAGGAACTCATGCCTTTATTAGTGATGGTTCATCAATACAACATAAATTTGAATGATTTTAAAAACAATAATTAACCACACTGCTGTTGATGCAGATTGGGTTTTTCCGGCGGAAGCGCCACAACAATATGGTGCTGTACAAGGCCAAGGTCGAGAAGCCGACTTACGATGATGATCTCGAGTACTCCAACCTCACCCTGCCCCACAGACTATAGCTGCTCATCTAGCCCCAGACTGTAGTAGGTCTACTCACTGTGCCCCAAGACTATAGCTATATCTCGGACTCGAGCAGTCAGACTCGCTAACATTGCTTATCTATTGTGGCGTGGCGAGGGTGTGATTAAGCTGCGAGGTTCAATTAACCAGGGTAGAAAGAACGACCAACTAGTTTAACATCTGATTAAAGGAAGCATCCCATTGGGTGGCGTGTTATGGTCACGGCCTGTTGTCATTGGATAGGCGCTGAGAGGCTTAGAGAGATGGAGGAGATTTAGCTTTTGCGAGATCGCCAGGCTACAATACATACAGTAACTGAACTGTGATTCTCTGCAGTTCTATTTCAGCACAGCGCGGTGCCTTTCCGCTGTCCTCACTAAGCTATCTTCTTTCGACAGCCCTGCTTTTGGAAGAGTGCGCTCTGATAACTACGTTTTATGTGTTATTATCGACCGTATGATAATTAGGGACAAATTTTTAAATTACCCAGTGGATGTCATGATAATTATTATGTCAAGAACAGTTTCAAGCAAGTGAAATTTAGTAGCGTATGTAGGGGTGTATTACGTAAGGGTGTATTATGTAGGGGTGTATTATGTAGGGGTGTATTATGTAGGGGTGTGTTCGACGGACTTTGCATACAATGCAATTGACGGTTGGTTGCTTAAGTTTTGAAGGCAGTGGGTCCGGAGTTCGTTTTTATTAATATTATTGTGAGCGTGACAAGGTTAACTTGAAATTTATTACGTTCGTAGGTGAAAACTTTTGTTTGGTGAAGTGAACTGTTTATTATTCATTTTTAATTTCTTTTATAAGAATTTTTTTGCCTAATTCGACAAAAAATGACTCACATTTGTCTATGCATTTGCAGATTGGTATTGATATGGCTGCAGTTGTTGTGTTTTCAGATCAATCTGATAACTTTTGACAGAGTAATGATAACGATTTGAATATTCAAATTTTTATTGGGACACGGTGTATCTTACATACACATGTATATAATATACATTTGAATAATTAATTTTAAGAATGTGATTTCCTTACGCATAAATATAAATGAAATATTTTCGATGTTTAATTTTGACAGCAGTTTGAATCTATAACTAAATTAGACAACCGACACATTGTAATATAAAACACTGTTGATTATAGCGAAGCCTCTAATCTGTTGTGTAAATTGTTTAAATTGTCAACCAATATCAATAGAATCCTGGTTCTACGTTAAGCATACATGTACATGTATGTTATTTTTATACCATGTTGTGTTTGAGTTGGTAGAAGATCAGCCTTTCTGTATAATATATGCCTTATTCTGTATTTATTATAAATGTACAGTACCGTACTGTGTAAGTCTTGACATTTTGAATGTTTTGGGTACGGTAGCCTGACCAGTGCATTCAATATGAAAATCAATAGTGTGTTCTGTACAACTAACTAACAGCCTTTACTTGACTATTCTGCTAATGTTCAGGTTTTCGTATGGGTTTAGTTGTTTGTAGTAAAAATCCAGCTCCTGCAATTCTAACCGGGGCAGTTAGAACTGCAGGAGCTTCTGGTTTTTATGGCCGAATGCCCTTCCTGTTGTCAGCAAAATATTATCCGTCACGGGGTTAACAGCTGGCAACTTGTGTGTTCACAGTCCTTGCTGAAGGGCGTTTGTTGATAGTTTGTTAAATAGAGCTTTGTATCGACACATTTATATATCTTGTGAAATACTCAAAAGGGTGTTTTTTTATGGATCAGCAGAATCTTTCAGTTTTATTGAAGTGGTCTTAATTTGATCAGCGAAGCAGTCGTTTAAAGTGGTATTGTAGTGATGAAGCAATGAACGAGTTTAGTTATCAGGTGTTTAATTCTGACCAATGAACGCGTCTTGTTTATTTAGACTATTGAAAAGTAAGAATCTAGATAAGTTATTATTTAAGACTAATGATAGATGCAGTGGATGGTGTAGTAGCTCAGCTACAGTCATCAGAGGCGAGCTAAAGTTTCATAGTTCTATTGACTGGATCTTAGTAGAGTAGGCTTTAGCTGAGGAGCCTCCGGCTGAGTAGACTTTAGCTGAGTGGACTTTAGCGGTGCAGACTTTAGCTGGTTGTTAGACTTAGAGACTTCCCCCTTTGTTTGCGCACGGATCCTTCACTCATGAAGCTGGCCCCGCGCTGCCTCCCGCTCCTATGACAAAACCAGGCACTAAATCTCACTCCTGGATCCTGGACCACGAGTTTGCATGCTCCATATCCATACATGAATCACGTATCACCTAAAGTTTTTGGGAATCAATTCGTCATAATAGGTAATAATTTATGCAGTGAGCGAGGCGCTGTGGTGTAGTGGTTAAGGCCTTTGACTTTGAGTCTAGACCTGGGTTCAAGTCTCCTCGCCGGCAACTATGAAACCATGCGTTACAGGCCCTTCAGCAAGGCTGTTAACGCTAGCTGCTAACCCTGTGCCAGATAATTATTTATTTGATTGGCGTCAGGAAGGTCATCGGGCCGTAAAAACCCAGCTTCAGCAGTACTCATCAGGACACAAAACGTATAACCTGTGTGAAAACATGAACATTAACATAATAGACGTCAAAAAAGGAGGTTAGCCAGTTTAGGTAGGTAATATGCAGTAGATGGGTCCAACTCTAAACGATAAAAAGCTATATTAATTCGTAATCATGTAGAAAATATGCAAGAATAAATGTTAGGAACAGATAAACTATTTACTCAGTTTAATTTCAGAGCATGCAGAAAATACGCAAATTATAACGATTATTAACAGTTAACAATTTACTCAAACTGCATTAAAGGTTAATCACAAGCAAAGATGCGGTTGCTTGTACATTGGACTTAGAGATATACCAAGGTCGCTGAAATTGAGAATAATAAAAAAGAAGGAGGAGAAGAAGAATGCGCTCACGTGGCGCCAAAGTTGCCCTGTCCGTAGCGTGAGTTGCGAGACCCGACCTCCTCCTCAATGCGCAGGATCTGGTTGTACTTGGCCATGCGCTCCCCACGACACGGCGCACCAGCATTTAACTACCAAGCACAGACCAGTATTCAACTAACCAATCACACACACTCGCATTCAACTAGCTAATCAGAGACTAGCATTCAAGTGACCAATCACCGACCAGCATTGAGTGACCAATCATACACAAGTTATCAAGCAATGCCTCATTCACTTTCTTGGTTTGAGAATCACTCCTACCACCACGCGCCCTCCATTCCTTACACTTCTATGCTGTCACATCTCACTTCATATTCTCACCTTCCGATCCTTTCCTCCTTCTACCTCGCTCCATGCTGATCCAATCAATTATTTCCTTGTTCATCGTTTTGATCTCTGCCTCTCCCCTCTTACCTATGCTATTCCGGACCTGCCCGGCCTCAAGATCGCAGACATATCGGCTATGAAGGAGGCTCTGTCTCCCCCCTAACTCCCCTCCCCCCCACTCACCTGTCCTGCCCCCAGGCCCACAGCGAGGTCAGCTAAGAATGTGTCCGCAGTCTCCCCGCAGCGGCCCGCCACGATGCAGTCCCAGCCCGCGTCCTTCGCCAGGCGACAAGCCTCGAAGGCCTCCGTCAGGGACCCGATCTGGTTGATCTTCACCGTCAGACAGTTGCAGGCGTTCTTCTGTATCGCAGTCTGCACTCGCCGCGGATTGGTCGCAAGTAGGTCATCGCTACAGCCAATTAGATTGAACGGAAGTAGGGCAAACGATTGCAGAGCGCGTAGAAAGTACGCGCAAAAATTGTTCTTAATTTTTAAAAGTAATTTTAGAGTCAATATTGCATTGTAGGTTGTCGTTGCCAGCCTGTACAGCACCATCAATGAATCTGAGGTACGGATAACGATATCCAGTTGAGTCTATGAATTCCTAAAATAATGTGCAAAGATGCGATATTATTGTCGACAATATTTAATTTTATGCCGCTGAAAAATGTAGAACACACAAAACCTTAGCTGTTAGACAACGAATACTCTCATAGCACCGACGTGGAGTGATTAGATTCGTTTGATTGGATTGATTGATTGACAGAAAAGTATCTCGCTTGTGTATGGATAAAATATCATTCATTAAACAGTAGGTCTATCTGTAGAGCTACAATCAACCAGTAGGCCCACTGTAATAATTATAAAGTTAATTTCTATCAATATATTATCAGCACTTTTCGAGGGATCAAAGATTCGCAGCAAAGTGTCTTCTCCCCCCCAGGAGAGGGCGCTACCCGACGATCTGCATGTTGCGGTGGGCGAGGCCCGCCGTGGCCTTGGCCCACTCGTCCCACCGGTCCTGCTCGTAGGGGTCTGTCAGGCTGACCACCGGGTACTTGAGCGCGTACAGCTTGTATAACTCCATCAGCTGCTCGCTCGACATCTACAACCATTATCATATAACCCCATAAATAACTCGAACTGTTCATAATACTCCTAAAGGTGTAGTCTTTAGCGTTGGATTTCCAGCCATGTTCCAAACAAGCGTGTTCAGGAAGATTGTCTGAACAACACTATCTTAAGTAGATTTCACTAGCTTCACATATTCATATTCAATCAGTGATTCATAACCATAAAGCGACCTAATTTTTTTCGTATCTGATACTGTAAAACATTTAATTTGTGTGCACGTGTCATTTTGGCGAATTTTGCAAATTGGTAAAACTCGCAAAAACTACATTGTGCACAAATAGGGCTGCACATTGCACGAGCCATATATTATGGGCAGCTCTCAAAAACGCACAAATAAAGTGCAGCAAAATTTCTAAGAGACACACCCACGCAAATAACGTGCACTAAAAATTCATGGTTACGGTACGGAATTTGTGAAAGAACATTGCCAACTTTGATAAACTGCTTCCTGTTCAGACTTTTCCCCAAACGCTAAAAACCCCCGCTACGCCCCTGCATGTCTTAGGAGGACGGAGGACTCACGTAGTTGCGCGCTTGTGATTTTGGGTTCTTGAAGTCGAGATCGTACAGCCCCTTCTTGTACATGTTTGACGCGGCGATGTCGAGCCCGATAAAGACCTTGCCCGAGTAGGCGCACTGCTCTATCGACGTGTTGATCATGCGCAGGCCTACAGCGCACCACGGGCAGCAAAACAGACGTTAAACCCGCGACACCTGCTGAAAGAATTAGCTTCAAAGTAGAGGTCTGCGCCAACCTGACATAGTGGGCGGCGGCGCCCCGGGTGTCTTCGATCGGCGACGGCGACGTGCCGGCCGACAAACTCGGCGGCGGCGCGTGAAAAATCTCGGCGGCGGCGGCGTTCGCCGGCGTCTGATCTTTGAAAGGCCCCCCACCCTCCTCCCAAAAAATCGTTTTTGAACATATTTGCAATATTACTCTCGGTGGAATTACTAGACCAAAGTAAAGAATTGGACGATTATTTAGCTGTGGCGGAAGTCAGGCCCTAATTAATGCCTCATTAGTTACGCATTATAGTGAAGAAAAATTATGAAAATATTTCAAAACAGCGCCATCTTGCTAATGCATATTAACTAAAATATCTGACTAGGGGTTAAATCTTGTATATTTCAAAAACCTTTTTTCACAAACCTTGTATTCCTTAATAATATAAGCAAATCGCTAGACAGTGCCTTCTAATTGATGACCCAAGGCAGCAAAGCCGCGAAGCCGTGACGCCTCGAAGCCGCGAAGCCGTGAAGCCGCGAAGCCGCGAAGGCGCAAAGCCGCGAAGTCGCGAAGTAGCAAAGCCGCAAAGCCACCAGTAGGGCCCAAAGGGGCCCTACTGGTCGCCCTAAACGGGGCTGAAGGGGCCCCGAAGGGGCTCGTGAGGCCCCGGAGAGCTCCTGAGGATACGACATAAAACCTTTAAAACTTGTGGTCAACCAACCATGCATGACATGAGGTGCGCCCCAAAACTTGTGGCCTACAAGTAATTAATGATCCATTTGCACTGTGTCTTGTCTCCCACAAGACACACTGGCAAATGGATAGGTAATCACGTGTAGCTGATTAACCTGTCAACGACTTGCGGTGTTGCCAAAGAAACGATATGTAGGGCCTTGTAGGCCATTAGGGTGCAGTGACAGTATCTACATGCAGAATCAGGCAGATTGGCATCCAGTGATGCATGAAACGAGTTTATCGTCTTATGCAAGTTTCAATTTCGAGCTTGTGGTCGGCGGCGCTCAGACCAATCGTCGGCGGCGGCGGCGGCGGCGGGAGCAAAATACCGGCGGCGGCGGCGCGGCGCGGCCGGCGCAGGGGTCTACTTCAAAGTGATAGAAGCACCGGCAGAATTGAAATTTTGTCAAATTTTGCGAATCGGCAAAACTCTCAAAAATTACTTGCTCCAAATGAAAGCTGCAGAAGCTATATATAATGGACATTGGGCGTTCCTCAAAAACATTAAAATTCAGTACAGCCAAATTTCTGAGAGGTAAAATGATCAAAATAACATGCAGCAAAAATGTCATGTTTTGCAGCGCCGCATACCTTGCATCAGTGTAAAGAGGGGCAGACTCACACTCTTCGTTGTCGAGCAGGTCAGGGGTGAAGCCTCCCTCATCTCCAACATAGCAAGCTGCAACAACCACACTCCTATCTCAATCGGATATTATACACTATAGTACACGCGATGCTAAAATTCACACGATGTGCTATACAGCTTTGATCAAAACGTGCTATGTCAAGGATGACGCCGTTCTGGCTGAACGTTTAGAGAGCGAGACGAAGGAACGATAGCTAATATGACTTAATTATTGGTGAGGCGCTGTACAAACTGCTAGAACCTGCTTGAAAGGAAAGTGATACGACCTGCTATCGAGTGATATGACGACGAACGCGAAGGAATTTTATTCCCTGCCACAGTACAAGAGAGAACAAGTAGTGTCGTGAAATCCTGTGAGCCCTGTGACCGCAGTGACCTGTGAAATCTGTGACCAGTGAATCCTATGACCTGTGAATCCTGTGAACCAAGTGACCTGCGAATAATAATAATGATAACTTAAAGTGACTCACTGTACTGGCCGCACTTCTGTGACTCACCGTACGGACCGTACTTCTGTGACTCACCATACTGGCCGTACTTCTGATCAATGATGTCACCGAGGTGATGGTAGATCTCCGTGCCCATCTGCATCGCGTCGGCAAAAGTCTTTGCGCCTGCACAGCATGGCATATCATCTGTACAACATTACACCTAAAAGCATACAACACATAACTGCACTTTCACTAGCTTGTAATTGCATTCACATTTGCATATCATTGCAGCTGCTACGATCTGAATGTACATTGTAGACTAACGAAGGCAATAATTTCATTGAGTTACCATTCATCATCTATTTGTAAACAAATCTGACACCGGATTAATTTTAAACTAATTTCAAGTCCAGAAATTGATGACATTTATGAAATTAACTATTTAGAAATCAATCGCGGAATAATTGCCTGACACGACAATGAAGCGTAAGTTTGAGACGGAAAAGTGCGTGCGGACCGCGTGGAATGATCTGGAACTGCTGGATGGCGAGCTGGTTCCCGGAGTGACGCCCGCCGTTGATGACGTTGAAGAGTGGAATGGGGATGGAGATCTTCTTGTTGCCCACCAGGTTTGCTATGTGCTTGTACAGCGGTATGCCCTATAACAAGATTTGCTATGTGCTTGTACAGCGGAATAAACTGATCACACACATCAATCTCAACATGACTTCTGTCGTTGTAGGTCTTGATAACTATTCAGATTTTGTTGATGATCCTAAACCGCAGAGCGCACTCAGTACAACGTTTATAATTCACTCTTCAGTTATTCCTTAACAAGGGAAAAGGGTAATTAGCAATACAAGGGATCTTAATAAGTTCTAACTGACCCGCTTAGCAGCGCCCGCTCGACAGATGGCCATGGACACCCCGAGCACTGCGTTCGCACCGTACCGAGCTGCAGCAAACAAGGGGATAAGGGGTATTATAAGGATGCAATTGATTAAAAGGGGTGTAATTGACTACAGGAGGTGTAATTGACTAAGGGGTGTAATCGAGAACACAGAAGGCATTAGACTGCACACCTCATGCTTTGATGAATGCAAGTAGGCTATATCGGCTTAGCAGTCGTGGTACACTTGCAGTCACGTTATAAGAAGAATTTTTCTTTTGGTTTCAGAAACGTTGGTTTTTGAAACTATAAGAAACTTATATAGAGCACCGTTGTATCCTAAATATTGCGTTGATCACAGGATATTCGAAAAGCTGTGTAGGTTAAATCTCCTGTTGCTTTAATTAGGATCCATGAACTGCAGCTTATGCCGTATTATAGCTACATAAGAAAACATTGAATCAATCTGTAACACATGTGAAACTAACTATACATGATGTTGCGAAGTTAACGGTTGATCATAGGCCTATATATGCATTCATGCATTCCAGTTAATATTTACGTAGGCCTATAATACCATTGATACGCAGACCAAACAGGTCGTACATTTGTTTTCCGTCCCGTCGAGCTCGAGCAGAATCTTGTCGAGGCTCTGTTGGTTCACCTCCGACAGGTCTGGCTGGGTGTGGACAGACAGACATACAAACAACCACAACAGACAAATAACCACACTGACACACAAATATACTGACAAACATACTAGAACAGATAGACAACCACACCGACAGACAATACGCACATACTGACAAATTTACTAACAGACAAACAACGACGCTGACAGACGGAGAACCGCACTAACAGAATGAGAAACATTTTAAAACTGTTAGCCACTGTGTAATCAGCATTATAGGGTCTAGCTATATGTCATGTACATAATGAAATAATAGCAGACCACTGTTGGGTATATACCTTGCTGCAGATTGCTGGCGCAAGGATATTGTTGATGAACCCCATCACTTTGAGACATCCTACAACATCAGAAATAAATCCTATGTTAGCTAAGCCTATTCATTTAACAGAACATTTAGGCCTAGGGCCTACAGCAAAAAAGCATTTCCGTAGGCCTTAGGCCTATACTCAACGAATTTGTTAGAGGCCTTAACTATAAGCAAATCGCCAGAAACGCCTTCTAGAAAAGCCGCAAAGCCGCAAAATGCATTTTTATAAAAAATATCCCCCTAGGGGTATAAACTCTGTAACATGCCATCAATGATGAACATTCGTTCAATGTAGGCCCACGTGGTTCTGAAGCGATAACTGTATAGCCTTACACCGCAGACTGAAGCCATCGCTTACGCTGATACAATGCATCCCCGCTGATACAACGTATCACCGCTCAGTCACGGACCAAAGATGCCTCACTTCTGTCGATCTCGGCAGGCACACGGCATAATGTCATAATGTAGTCCTTATACCTCGCCCGTTCCACGCCCAAGGATCGCGATCTCGCAGATCTAGGGTCTCGTGCTTCCCCGTCGATTCGCCGCACGGCACCGAGGCCTGGAACAAACCTGCAGCACAAGGGGGAGGAGAATCCATTCTAACATTGCGGGGGGTAGAGGGCTGAACATATTCGTGCTGTAACTTCTAGATCTAATCATGGCCACAAGTCCTGCAGCCTTAATTTTAAGAAAAATTTGCGAATACTGTATCGGCATTGATATAGGCCACACACTTGCCTAGCTAATGACAAAATTTAATGTCATTAAATGAGTTGAAATGACAATGATCGGTGCAGACTGTTTGTCAGACTGCACCGATGCTTCAGCTGCACACTTCAATACGCCCAGGCGTGTAGGTTGCATCACTTGGTTGGTTGCATCAGTGAGGTGTGCGTGTGACTTCAGACCTTGATCAGTGACGAGGTCGACCTCGATCGTGGGGAACCCTCGACAGTCGTAGACCTGCCGCGCAGACAGCTTGCTGATTGGCATCCTCGCCCCGCCCACTAACCTCACTAGCCTCGCCCACTAGCCCCACTAGCCCCGCCCACTATAGCCCCTCCACACAGCTAGCGTCGCAGGCAAACCAGCCAGACTCACTGATTTCACAATTTTTGCTCGTACAGGGGTTGCGTTATCACTCGAACCCTAGCGTTATTTAAATGTTTGTTGCGGTGGCAGGCTAGGACCATCGATGGCTAGGACTAGCTAGGCCAGTGTTATAGGTTAAGTTCATAGATCCAGATTAGAAAGAGAATAGTCCAATATTAGACTTCGGCATAATAATGCAATCACATCAGTCGCCTGGATCTAGCAAAATGAAATGCAGATTCGAATGGCTCACTATAGGGCTAGCCCATGGTAGCCTTATCTATAGGCCCAAGCCTGTCACAGCGTTGGTCGTGATGACGATCAGGCCTACAGGCCTGTTCGTTGGTCTTCGCTGTGGAATGGGCCTAGTCGCAATAGACTAATAAAAGCTATCTAACGATTTAGAAACAATGAGCCCCTTCCCTATGATCTAAGATCTTTCCTAGCGTCGCGGCGGAAATAACCCGTCTACGTTTAGTCGTGTAGGCCTGGCTACATGTATATCCCATGTAAATTATTGCTGCCGACTTGAGTAAATGACCATTGTTAGCCTGTATACTAGTCTGGATTTGTGCGCAGTACGCATGATACTAGGCTGTCGTTAGTTAAACGTTGACCTACGCTTTGTCACGCTAGCCAAAAAGCTTTAACGACTGTCATAATCCAAAATCAGTTTTTGAACATTCATATTAATCATTGACTCCATTAGGCCTAGCCTATAGACTATAATTTTTATTTTTATTTAATGACCTAGCTATCATTATACTCTATTACGCTATATTATTCATTACTATTTCATTTCATCATCAAATTTCCAGCAAACCTAAGCCTAACATTTAGGCTAAGCCTAACAATAGGCCTAGGCCTAACATTTAGGCCTAGGCCTAACATTTAGGCCTAGGCCTATTGATTTTGAGAGCGAATGGCACTAAGAATTACGAGTGAGAGGTTCTTTAGACTATTACAGTCATGATGCATAGGATAACAACCGTAATAATTGCATAGCTATAGGCAGTTTGCCATTTTAGTCAACAGTAAATTATCCTCTATTTCTAGTCTATTAACTTAAAATTTGTCGTTAAGTGCCGGTCTGAATAAATAAGTAAACAAATTAAATACGTGTAACTAGTTAGGCCTACGGATAAAATATTACCAGTTAGTGCGTACAACAAAGAGATAATTATTGCTTCATAATATGATTGTGTAACTGATATGCAATAAATTAATCACAGTTTAAAAGACAATAAATCCGCAGAGCACCAGAGACTTGTAGTCTAGCAGACCAGTAATGTACATAGCAAAACAGATCGAGATAAGTACAATATCACAGTTATCTGAATTTTTATTGAATGCGTCTAGGCAACAAGCCGGATCAAGAGAACGATTGGTGGATCACGAATAAGATAGAACACTATACTTTGAGGTTGATTTAGACAGAACCTGTCCCTGCACACAATCACATCACACCATCACATTACACAATCACGACATAGAACATCAACTTTTACCAAGCAATTATTATGTAAAAAACAAGTTGCATCGTTTCCTACAATTAAACGATGTCAGTGGTAACCATGGTTCATATTCACTTACCGAATTGTAATGAGTAAAGAATAGTTCAGTGATAACAAGACATACAGAGCGCAGAAATGGTTCAATGGGGTACCACATTAGATAGCGTCCAATATTGCCAGAGTGAAGCTCCGAATAACTGGGTACATATCTCACACAATACAACAGCTAAATATGACTCGGCTAACCTCCACCCTAGTCCTAATTCTGTTGGCCAAATCCAAATCCTAGCCCGCTATACAGTCTCCACACCCAAACTGTTCCTCACTCCCCCTCCACCCCCCACTGCTCCCTCCCAGCCACTATCCAGCGCTTCCCTTCCCCCCGTCCACCACACGCCTACCACCCAGACAGCAAGCGGCATCCCTAAAACCCCCCCCAGGTAAACCCAGCGAGGCAGGGGCGGCGTGGACCCCAGCGGGGCAAACCAGAGCCCCCGGCGTGTAGCGTCCCTGACGTGGTGACTGAACCACGCGACCACCAGCATGAGCGATAGGTGTGGCAACACGACGCAGCACAGGCGTGACGCCCTACCCAGCAGGGGGGTCAGGGGGGGTGTGGGGGTGCAGAGGACCCCCGCGGTCATTGAAAAGAGATAAAAGGCTAGGGCTAGAAGAAAAAGTGTTGAGTTATGGAACGGAGGACGCATCTGTAGCGAGAGCGCAGCCTGGGACACAGAAACAATAGAGCCACCATGTAGCGGCACAGAAATAACAGGGTCTTAGTATATAGGGGTAAAGAAACAATGGAGACACCATGTAGCGGCACAACAAATGCTTAGGCCTATATATTTTAATATCACTACTGTCTATATTACAAAAAATGAACTAATTATATTACAACACATCTGAGCATGATAGCACATTAGCACAACATTTAAATAGTTTCTAGGTCAATAGCGGACAGAGCATACACCGTTCAATTATATTTAGTAACATGTGCAGAGCAGGTTAGGCGTCATGTTGTCAGAGGAACAGAATCAGCAGTAGCAGCACTCACCTCCAGCTTGAAGGACCTGGCGGCCAGGAAGTGGTCGAGGTCTACCCCCGCAGCCAGCGCCACACACACTCCCACCTCAGCGAGCGCCCGGGGGCTGAGTCTCCCCCCCAGCACGATCCACCATGACAGCCCCCCCACGAGGCCGTGCGTGGCGCTGTCAGCCAGCGCCCGCTGCAGGCGCGACAGCCCCTCGGCTCCCACGAGGGCGTCTCCCAGAAGGCAGACAGCCAGCAGGGCAAGCTCCCCTATCGCGATCCGCAACAGCTGCTGGCTCCAGCCCAACATCTAACGGTTATCCTATACGATTTAACCTGAAGGCTGACGATAATCTCTCTGATGCATTTCGCGTTCTATTGCTAACGTCGTTGAGTTAGTTGACGTTTTCACGCTTGTAGCCGATACGAAGTCCAGTGGTATGAGAACCCAATTCAATTTAGGCCTAGCTTGGCCTATTAAAATCCTTCACCGTCCTCTCAGCTCAGATCATCAGATTGATCGAGACAGCCCTGAGGCTGTGTTTTGTCATTAACTTTAATTTTGTAATTTTGCGTAGACTGACGCAATAACATCCACGAACACTGTACAGGGTGCGGTAGAAAAATAACCCCCTAGGAGATTCGCGATAACTCGGCCAAAAAATAATATTTTTGCTTCATCTTAATTTTCAGGGATTGTAGCTGCGATAATTTGACACAAGTTCTGAAAATTGTCCTGCACCCCAGAGCTACGCGGGCTTATCGTAAAGGGCGGTTAAGAAAAGGGGGAGCGGTTCTGTGCCGGCTCTCTTGCACAGAACCGGACTGTACATAGCTCTTGTGTGCTACACACGGTTCCTAGCTAAACTATAAAAACAAAACAAACAGTGCACTTAGGCCCCGCTGTATAATAAAACGAGAATGATGGCCGAAATTTAGTAGAGTCTTGTGTCCAAACGCGATAAACACAACTACGACCAAACAGAGCGACGCGATTCAACGTATCGCTGCAACACTGCTCATCAACATTGTGACCAATCAACCGACGTTCGATCTGCGCGCTTCAGTAGGACGCAAGCTGCTGCGGTAAAGTAAAGCGGGCCTAACTGAGGCTAGCAGCAGACTAGGAGCGTATGACTGCGATGGGCCGTAACGCGAGTCCGTAACGTTCTGCTATTGAAGCCCTGCGTGCCTCACAGACCGGCCAACTAGTGTAACCATCGCTAGGCCTACAGTCAACACAACGATGTAGTTCGTGTTGCTTACATCGTAGGTCTGCTTCACGCGCCAAGTGAGTGCACCCACTGCAAACTACTAAACATCAAAAAGTATGATGTTAACGCCTATGTTGCATTATGTCAGTTGCCTGTTAGACCTGTACATGTGAGTAGTCTATGCGCTTCATTTGCATTGAAGTGGTGATAGTAGGTGAATGGTTCGTAGACCTACATCTACATTCTGTGCATGGTGCTGTGACTATTGTCCTGGTGTCAAAACGAAATGTTGGAACGAAATAACTGTACATGACACACCTAAAGACGACATTGGGAGCCAAGCCGAGCAAACACAAATTTGAAGTTGTGGGGTTGTTTTCAGAATGGTTGTCTTTTCTCTGCTACTCAAAGTTGATGGTTTTTGATGTAGATTAGACCGTGTCACTCCTATGCCTAGTTTGGACTATCAAAAGCTTGACGTTTCCACATCCAAAGATTTAAATTTCATTCATAACTTTTCAAGATTGATGAAATTTAATTTTGTCCCTAACATCCTTACCTTGGGTTATAGCCTTTTGACAGTGTGTGAAAGCGGTAGGCCTACTTCCCAGTCATTGATTTAGGGTACTGATAGCCTAATATATACCCCTACACTTCGTGGGGTGAAAATTATTTCACTAGTCAATTTTGCCCTATTCTGCTAATTTCATGGAAGAGGCCGAGTGTAATGAGTTGACCTAATGCCTATATTCTATAAGTGTCAGGCTAAATGAAATAATTTACCCTGGCCTAGGGCCTATAGAATAGTTTCACTGCTGCGATCATAGTGCTGTGCCTTTAGACTGACTTCAGTTTCATTGTATCCACAATAAGATGCAAATGAGTACCGAAACATAACAGTCAGTGGAAGTGGTGGCTCAGATCGATTGACGATTGGTTGTTGCTAATGCAGTTCGATCGAGCATTGGATATCGATGTCACTGAGGGACGTTGGATTTGTTGCTCAATCAGGCTCACAGCGCAGCCATGGCTGGGCGCCTAGGCCTAGTTGTGTTGTGAGAACTGGGGAAAGGTGGAGGAAGAAACGAGAAAACAGTTTGGTAAGCGATAGGTTTGGAGGGGCGTGCGTGGGAATAGACAAATGTGCTGCGTTGGTTGATGGGAGTAAATTTAATGGTGTTCATGTCAATGGAATTCATGTAGTTGCCTTGTCTAACAATAGTAACTTCTGATATTGACCTAATGCGCATTAACCTATATATCATGCTCTTGTATGATGTAAATTATACCACAATTATTTATGATCATTCTATGACATTTAGTGGTATATGGAGTGTTAGACTGTTAGTGGAAACAAACTATTAGCAAGCAAGCAGGCCTACAGGCCATTCAAGCCGCCTGCAGTGTCCATGTATACGCTATGATTTGCATGCAATGCATGACTAGGCGGCGCTTGTGTCCTGTATTTGGTACAGTACTGCGATCATTACCATAATCATTATTATTTATGCAACAGCGCTGTCAGCGAGCTATAGCTGCGAGGCAATGCTGCGTGCCGCGCCCGTCTCGACTAGCGACAGCTTGTTAACTCTGCGCACAGAGGCGTCAGATGTGTTTCACCGCTGTGTTTAGTGTTGCGAAGCGTTGAGCGATCTGTTGAGATCGGTTGTGATAGTGTGGTATTGTGGTATCTATTGAAGCTCGCTGCATGCAGCGAGCGTCGACACTGACGTCAAACACGCTGCGTATGCACGACTTCGACGTCCTTTGTGTGGGACAAGGCTCGGCGTAGACGGCTGGTTGTTTGACTTCTGTCATTAGGATCTCGCTTGGCGGCTAATTATAGTACTATGTACCAGGGTGGTGTGGGCAGGCGCGCGGTCTATCGAGCTGAAGTCAGCGGACAGATTCTTTATGGTGTGTTTGACAATAGAGCGTCGTGGCCTTAAGCTCGGGATCCTCAGCGTGATGGTGTTTTGTCGTCTCAAATTATTTAACAACGCCCAAGAAAGTTAATTTTAAAACGAATCTTGATCGATTACTCAATCGTCATCTCAGCAATCATTTCAACTCTGTTTCGAATTAACTTAGTAGCCTCAATTTATACAGTAACGGTAGGCTAGTCAAAGCTTTTTTGATGTATGCTCTGTAAAAGATGCTGTCACCTGAATAGTTTCACAAAGTTAGGTACCATCGCACATACACGTGGGCTCTTGATATAAAGTTTCTATATACCTATAAGCTAATTATTCAATCATGCTCCCAGTATTTATAAACTGCTATAGGCCTACTGTAACTGCAGACTGTTGACTGGGATATATACATGTAGATCTCTCATCTCCAGTACAACACCTAGCGCCTGCGAGTGTAAACGTGCTGGTGTGAGTAGACTTTAAGTGCCGCTGCGATCCAAGATCAGCCTCAGTGCTTTATTGGTAGCAGATGCAGCATTCAGTCCTAGGGTCGAGTGTACCCATGCTATCCATGGAAGCCTACCGCTTAACCTAGACCTATAGATCCCATTTCCCTTCACTATTATCTAAGCATAAGCGCTGCGTTCCTAAAATCCTACGGCGCCAAACAGTAGTGGCAAATGTTTCTGCAAGTTCCCTTGTACCCTTGTGTTTCAAAGACACTGCATTTTGTTGAAACCGTGACACAATGTAAATTTACCGGTAGAAAGTAGCAATAAGCTCTCTGATGCTACAAGAGTGATGTAGGTCCATGCTGCACTGTAAACTGGGGCCGTGTTATTTAACCATAGGCCTACACCCCCTCGTACACAATCCCCTCTCCCTCTTCCTCCCATCTTCCCCTACCGTCGCCCTCCATCACCCATCTTTCCCTACCATCCCCCTCCACCCGCCCCTCTTCCCCAACCCCACCCCCTTCTATCCATCATCCACACTAACTGAAGGCAATTGGGCAGTTTCTGTTTTCTGCGGTTAGGCCGGCCGTATGTTGATGCATTCTTGACTTATGTATCTGACGTTTGCCCTGACACTTAACTTGCAGCAAGCAGCGTGGTAGTAGGACCAGAAGGTCCTGGACCAGTAGGTCTAGTGGTTAGACTAGGTTGTGCTTCTTCATTATGTCAAGTAGACCTGCTGTTTTCAGCTTTTTGAGCTACACTACTATGATAACGTGATAAGGTACATGGCATAGTAGCTTATGGGTATGCTCTTTTGCGGTTTCCTGGAATCTAGCCTATATCTGGATCTGTCTGCCATCCTCTTACATTTTTTCACTCCCAGACGTCGTCTCGCTGGCAGACTAAAAAGTATCCTCCCTTTGGTATAGCCTATCCTTCGTACACCGCTGAGTGCCTGTTATGGATGGTAATGGAGGCTGAAAGCTGGAGTGGATAGAGCAATCAGGAGCCTAATTGAAAGCAGATGTTCAACAGCATCCTAGTACTGCAGCTGCTGTAGGCCTAACAGCTATTTCTCTGCTCACAAAACGCGCCGAGAATTCTATGCCGGGAGATTGCGACCGCTGCTATTGGTTATAGCAGTACTATAGGCCTAGCAGTCTTGGACAACTTTATAAACTCAAGTGTAGCGTGCAGCGCCTGTTTTTTCGACGCGCGCAGGAGCCTTTAGTGTTGGATACAGCCTGTGGAGCGGCCCGTGGCGAGAACGGTAAAAGTTTGTAGGCTAGCCTAGACGTACAGGCTAAGGTTAGAGAAAATTTATGGTGTATTGACTGACTGTTATGGGACATTAACTGGCTATGCTATAATAGTTTTTGTTGATGTGGTCTGTCGCGCAATGAGGGCGAATCATTTTTATGATTGCATATAGGCCTTGAGCAAGGTTATTTTTACTGGTGCTGTTGATTTGTGATGATAGATGACTGATGATTATGATCGTTGGATGATTACAATGCCTGGGATAAAGTGTAGAGCTCTGTGTTCGGGGACAGCCTAGCTGCGTGCCTATAAGTCTACTAGTGGAGTATTACAGAGGATGTGAAACAATTTCACTTAATTCAGGCCTGGATGAATTCTTCTGGGGAGAAGCCAGCGCAGTACGCACTGATTGCAGTACGCACTGATTGCATGACCAATTATTTTAGAACGGAATTTTTAATAATTAACGTGACGTCAGGGAGAAAATTTATTTGTAATCTTTAATGAACTCTGGTAGAATATTTTTTTGAGATTAAAGATTAATCGTCTAATGTGGTTTTTGTGTTACACAGAAATACGACGATCTTGGAACATGAAATTTGAGCATATAAATTCGAACATAGGCGTATGGTACCAATTTCTTCTCTCTCCATCACCCCCTGGAACTCGTTAATATCTAGGCTAAGCCACCAATGCTGACGGCGAGCTGAGCATGAATCCTATAGCGTGAGCTTGGAAGCGAGCCAGATGAATGCTCCACACTCCCGATATCATCCGCTCAACGCTAGATATGAGTACGCCTCCACCGCAGTAGGCCTAACTGCACTGCAACTTTGTGTAATCTCACGTTGCCCGGTAAACCGATGTTTTTTGCAGCGCGGTAGAGAGCGGAGAGAAATCTGAAAGGTCGAATGTGTTTCTAAAAATACACATTACATTGTTTATATCGACATTCACTGCTGGGACTTGTTAGGACGCATGAAGGCGCTTTGCTTTAGTATTCAAAGAAAAGCAACTTTATCGTTACACCAAAAATATAGGCCATAATTTTGATGTCAACTCTGCATGCAGAATAAATTACCTTGAGGTCAGTTTGCTTGCAATTTGATTCATTAAGGCGTTGTCCATGGAAAACTAGCCTATTATGAAATCAGTCATTTTAAGTGAAGCTCGTTTACATATAATCACAATTTGAAAATGCTATCTGTAGCGCTATTGATGGAGGTTTCGTAGTTTGATATGATAAGATCGCTTATTTTATCAGAATTAGTGCAATGAAAGAAGGCTACTCGATTTTACTAGTAATATTTGAATTTCATCGCAAGTGTATTCACAAGAAGTGATCAGTGTTCTATCCAACACTACCTTCTACGTTTCAGGCCTGAGAGCTGTGATTTATCTGATTTCTACTCATAGTTTGTCACTCTGCTGACAGTTCACTAAGCTGAATTCTTTGCTTCGTTGTGCGTTGTACAGCCGACTGCAGGCGCCGAGCGGACTCGTACAGGAAGAATCTCAGAGACGACATATTTGCAAGCAGACTCGCAGACGGACTCGCAGACAGACTGTCAACTGACAGATTTAAGTGGAGTCCGTGGGATAGTGTTGCGCCACTAGACCAAGTCCAAGTGCAACAAGAGTGAACTCTACTAACTTCACCAGCGATGCATTATGATTGGAATACATCAATGAACTTCATCCTCTCAGATTCTTGCTAGATTACTCATTTCTTTAGCTCCTAGCTCGCAACTGTATCGATGTCTATCCTATCTTCCTGATCGTAGACCCGGCAAACTCAGGGAAACCTTGAGTCTTCTCTCATGTTCGACAGTTGAGGGCTCACCTAGTTGTCTGGTTGCATGTTTGCGTGATCCAAGATGGCGTCAAGCGTTTCGCTGAAGCAAAGTTTTTCGACGGCCGCCGAGGCTGGCTTGCCGCGCTCTGCGGGCCGACAACCAGGCAGTCGGAGCGGACTAGTCAGCAGTGGTAGGACGCCCTTGTTGTCAATGATCTTGTTGGCTAGGAACGACGCTGGTGTCACTGGTGTGATTGCTTGTTCTTTCAACACCAGCTTATTACATAATGCACTATGCTTCAACACCAGCTTATTGCATAATGCACTATACTTCAACACATCTTCTTGATTCACTGGAAGATAGCTGACACAAGTCAGCAGTAGTAAGCTGCGCTTTTAAATTTCATTCAAAAATGCCGTTATGAATAATTATAATGCAACATTTTTGCTTTCATTTCAGTAGCCTGCTCTATGTAGCCTTCCTATGTAATTCCTTGAGGACTAGTTGTTCAATAGAGAGTTATTTGAATGATCTAGGATTATTTGAATAATTCTCCAATAATGGCGAGTTATTTGAATGATCAGGATCTAATTTTCATGATCTGATTGTGTCGTGACGGAATTTTTGTTTTGTGACAATTTAAAATCAAATAACTCTCGATTGAGCAACTGGGCCTCAATGAGTTGTCTTATAAATAGAATTTTTTGCAATATTGCTCTCGTGTTCCAATTGGCTAAATTGCAAGTTTTAACTAGTTGCGGATCAGGACAGCTCAGAAGTGACCTATAACCTGATCAGCTCAGCGACTGATCTACATAATATTATTGTTCTAGGTCGAGCTGTGGATCAGGGCAGCTCTGGAGTGACCTACCCTGGCCAGCGCTGCGACTGCTGTCCATACAACTACCACATTGATCTTGACTTCCTTCGCTTCCTCGAGGCTCAGTCCAACCCCTCCAACACTCTTCGGTCCCTGCGGCGTCTGCGCCCCAGACCCAGGTCCTCTATTCACTATTCAATCACTTTCAATGTAAGATGACATCTAACACTGATGATTGATTGCAGTTTTATGAAAAAGTAATTGAGAAAATATTTGTATGAAAATGTGGTGAAATAACTTTTGGTAGACAAATTGATGGCATCGATTGACTGATTTAACGAGAATAATTGATTGGCTCTGATCTGGCCAAGCTCTCTAACTCTGTCATTTGTCTTCATGTCACTGTCAACTTCCTTCAAACTTCCTTGCTCACAATGTCTTTTTCTCGCGCCTATGTTTCAAATATTTTTGCAGTCACATGGGCGATCTTTTTTTTCTGTATCTTTGTTTTGTATTCTTTGCTGAAAGTGAATAAAGGCCTAAGACTGCTTAGTGCTACTGCAGCCTGTTTCCTTCATTTCCCACCCTCCTCTCATGTGATACATGTCTGTACACCGCAGACTCACCGACCCTCAGTTTGACTATGGCATCTCGCCCACCCCCGCACACAAAACGCCCCCCGTCGCCGCCGCGCCAATCAATCACAGCCCTCCAAGCGGCGTTGCCACGGATTCGCTCGCGACCTCGGAGATTCTCCGCGACATCGGCTCCTCAATCAACTACAGTCTCTACTCGGTGTCGGCGGAGGGGGAGGGCGGGGGCGCCAAGCCCCCCCAGCGGCGCCTGCCCGTGCACCTCGAGATGGTGCTCGCCCCCGACACCCTCACCATTACCTCCACCACCTCCACCACCACCACTCAGGTGTACGAGACTGAGGCGGAGCAGAAGTACCGCGCTGAGACGGAACTCTTCGTCAACAGTCCCAAGGTCACGCGGGCCCACACCCCACACAGCCCTACCCTGGAGAGGGCCCACACCCCACACAGCCACACCCTGGAGAGGGCCCACACCACACACAGCCACACCCTAGGAAGGGCGCACACCCCACACAGCCCTACCCTCGGCAGGGTCAGTCTGCCAAGGGAAGCTCGGGCCAGCACCATGCCCAGAGACGCGAGGGCCAGCACGCCTAAAACTGTTCATTTGGAGGGGGTCTCATGGCGGGCGGGGGGGGATGAGATAGATGAGGGGTGGGAGAGGGTGGAGCGGCTCGTGGAGAGGATCGCAGCGAAGCAGCTTGCGAGCGAGGCAAGAACTGAAACAAGAGCGGAGGCGGGGTCAGAGGTCAGCACGACTGCAGCGGGGGATATGGCGACAGAACCGAGCGGCCAAGTAACGGTGACCTCATTAATGAGAGAAGTGACGTCATCGTCGGAGACAGTGACGTCATCGTCGCAACAGCTGGCGGCGCAGAGCGCTTTGTTGGAGGGGCGGGAGTCTGTCAGTCCTGCTGTGCTGCAGGCAAGAATTACGCAGCGCAGTTCTTGTTCAGAATAGCTACATAATTAATTATTTAGGTAACTATCTATACAATGCGTGAGAAAATTGCTATGATAATTAGACATTATTTAAGTCCGATCGCTATCTATCACTGATAGCCAATTTAATAGATAATAATGTTTCATTGGCATAAAAAATTTTGCTGCAGATATGGGATTACTTTCTGTATTTAATTAAACTGGCGCTACTTTCTATTTTGAATCGCTAAATTAAGATATATCTGCAAAATATTAAATCTTCCTTTGATAATATTGTTATTCAAGTGCGAAAAACCCTTCAATCTGATGGAGCTTAATTGAAATAATGGCTTGTCCTTGCAGGCTATTCGTCAACAGATGGCGGTCAGCCTCCAGCGGATGAGAGACCTCGAGGAACAGGTCAAGGCCATGTCTCTCCTCCAATCAGAAATCTCGATTCTCCGAGAGGAAAACCGACGCCTCCTGCTCCTGTCTCAGGGTCACGCGACCGCCAACAACGACCTAGATCTAACCAATGAGCATGCGGGCAGAAAGAAACAGCCCGTGGATGATTGTGGAACGCAAACGGAATCTCCGCTCAATGAGTCTCCATTCACCGACGCGGAGCTGCGCGAGCTGTACAGGTGGCGCCAGGAGCGCAGTGTGGAGATTCGACTACGGGGGGCGGAGGCCCGCTCGAAGGAGTCTAGGAGTGTGGGGGTGGGGGACGAAAACGTCTATGGGTTTTTTCCGCCGTCGCTTTCCATGATCACCGCGACACGCATCACGTCCGCGCAGACCGCGCAGCAGCTGAGGGAAGCACTGCAGGCCCAGCAGGCCGACCAATCAAATCTCGCCTCCTTCTCTGACTCCGCCCATCTGTTGAGCGCCAGCCAATCAGAGACGAGCGGTGAGGCAGTGCTGGAGGCTGTGAGTAGGGGTGGGATGCAGTCGATCACCAATACGTCGATCATTCGCGAGGACCAGTGGATAATTGAGTCCTCACAGGGCCAACAGCGTGTGGATGCATGCGGCGTGGCGACTCAGTCTGACCTCACCCCCCTTGCCTCCCTGGATGCCCCCGGTCCCTCCCTACCCCCTCCCACTGATCTGGAAAGTATAGCGAGCAGGATCGTAGAGGATTCGATCAGCGCCGCCCGACGACAGTTAACCGGGGAGTATGGCAAACACCAGGAGGCGCCGTTGGATTCGTCCAATAAGAAAGCGGCGATGGTTAATTTTGGTGATGCTGATTGGCTGGTGCGCAGTGCGGTGAAGCACGACGCCTGGACCGTGCCCGACTGCGTGCTTGAGTCCGCGCTGGGGGTAAAATCCGGCGGCGGATCTGTGGATGAGTCGACCATGACCGACCTACAGCTGGGCATACAGCGCCTCGCCAGGGACTCTCTTGTGCGTCTGCTCACAGAGACCGAGGGGGAGGGGGCTGGGGGGGAGGAGGCGCAGTGGAAGGAGGAGAGAGCGGGGGCAGATCTACCAGCCATTGTGATTGATGAAAGTGGACCTCTACCTGTCGACTCTGACGTTGAAGTGGAACAGGCTGTCGCAGGGAGGGGCGTGACGCAAAGTAGCGGTGGGAGTGTGGGGGATATGAGGCAGGACACCAGTGTAATTGAAATAAATATAAAGAAGAAAGTGAATCTCGGTGAGCGAGTGTCGCCAGATTTTGAAATGGTCGAACAGAATCAAGTTGATGCTTTTTCAAAAGCTGAAGAATTATCAAAGAAAAGTGAAAGAACATCAGAGTGGATTTCCACATGCAGTGAAGTCGACTCTGTTCAATCCAAGACTGATTCTGCGAAGGAGGACTTGGAGTTCAACATGGTCTATGACAAGAATTCTGGGAAGATAGACGTTCACGGTTCAGAGAGGTGTTCAGAGCAGGAGGCCCGAGCAATGGAATCTGTGCTGTACTCTGGCATTGGACAGGATCCCATAGCCTCAGTTGACGTGCATGCGTCCAGTGCCCTGGTGGCGTCATCCGGTGCGCCGATGACGTCATCCAGCGCGCCGCTGACGTTATCCAGTACTCTGATGACGTCATCATGCGTCGAGACGCGCGTCACGACCGTGGACCAGGACTGGCAGTTTGTCGACATCAACACTGGAACATCGACATCCGACGAGGCGGCACCAGTGGATGTCTCATCCACTGACCAGCAGAACACACAAACTAACGTCCATTCCGGTGCTATCTTGCCTGTGACGTCACTGCTGCCGTCTGGTGTCAGTTTATTAGAGGGCTTCACTGTCGAGCAAGCCATCAAGCCTAGGGAGGATTCACCACACAAGCCCGGGGTTGCTGTCGATGATCTAAATTTGACTCCCTTGATTTCCTTTGACGAGCCGAGCCAATCAGATTTATCGAAGGTCGAGGAGCCCTTGGTGTCGCTGCTGTCTCCCCCTGGTGAATGTATGACCCAGTCTCTTCACGCGTCCTCCACCGACCTTGAATCGTCGAGTTACGACACCCTGCTCAGCTCCACGGGGTCAAGCTCGCTGATGGAGGGGGGCGCCAGCGTGACGTCACTCTCGCAGCGTCCCGGGGAGCTCTGGGGGGCTGAGAGGGGTGATGGGGAGCCCCCGGGGAGCAGTGGCACGGAGGACTGTCGCACTGTGACCGAGTTCACTCGCCAGGACAGCGACACAAGCGTTCAAATCGAGGTCATATTCGACGTGGGGAATGACGGACGAGTTAAATCATCGAATGGAAGCGAAAATGACGTCATGGGGAGCGGGACCGCGGCCGCAGACAGCACCAATGAGAGCGAGGATACGATTGTGGAAAAAATGGATTCTTTGTCGCTTAGTTCACACGGATTTGATACCCAAGATGAGGCTGCCTCAGAGGCGACAAAAATTTCCAATATGACTGATGAGCATTCAAGTTTCAAGACTGATGACGATGCTGGGGTTGGTTCTAAGGCTGATGAAGATGCAGGGGTGGATGGCGATAGGGGGCGTGTGGGGTTGGGATCTGAGGTGAAAGTATCCGATGATGGGGTGATGGAGAGAGGGATGGATTGCACGATGGAAGAGCTGCGTGCGCTGTCAGGGGAAGTGAAGGAAACATCCTCCACAGTGCTCTGTGCTGCAGGGGAGGGGTTGGAGGTCCTTGTCTGCACGCAGCCTGCACTGGCAGGTCAGTGCAGGACTTAGGAAACTGTTATGAAAATTCTCTCCTGTAATCGTGTGTTGGTTTACATATATACTTTTGCTGTCGTGCTGTGGCTCAGTATGTTGTCTCAATACTGCATATAGTGCGTGGATTGATTAATATATTTAAATATATTATATACGTTAATATGTACAAATTTTTACAATATAATGCAATTTTTGAAATCTTCATATAGGCCTAACTGGAGATCATCATCATTTACGTTTTACGTCCACTTTTCCGTGTCAACACAGGTTTGACGTTTCCCTCGATGAGACTCCCCTATGTTTGTATGCAGATAAAATGTTTGTATGACATTGTATATAATATATAAAATATGTTAGTAAAAGCATAAATAGCAAAAAAGCTAATTTACAAGGAAAATTGTTTGTTTAGATGTACCAGATGTATTGGAGCTGCATGTGAAGGGAGCGGCGGAAGACGCGCTACCCCTCCCGGACCCAGCGTATCTCAGTCCTGCGATGGAGACTCGCGCCGAGGGAGAGTCCATTGTTTCGATGGAGGGGGGAGAGGAAAGCAGTCAGTCTGTCAGGACTGATAGAGGGCGGTCTGTGTTCAGAGCATGTGAGGCGTCGACAGACGAGGAGCTGTAAGTGTCGGCTGCGCATACTTGCTGTTCTAGTAATGATTGCTGAAGATACTTGACACTGGGTACTGAGTGCACTACTCTGTATTGAACAACGGCACTATCATGTGTTATGATTGGTAGTTATGATTGATCATAGTAGCCCTTGTGCGTACTCACTTCACTACTCTGTGCACACGTAGCTACCCCTAGCACTTCACTAAGCGTACCGTATTCTAGTGCTGAACGATTCACTGAATTCTAATGTAACTCTTTGGTTGGAATCCAAATAATTGAGAAGTTGCCTATAATTGAAATATCATTCGGATTCATCATTTCTATGCCGAGTTGGTATTCCTGGGGCTCTCTTTTCTGCTGCAATCTATTCTTTGTGCTCTATTGTGCTCTATGGCTCTCTGACTCTGCCGTCTCTTGGCTCTATGAATCGATGTTCTCTCTCGGCTCTACGACTCTATGCTCCCTCTCACGCTGTCTGGCTAGGGTTGAGCAGCAGCTGGTTCGAGTGTCGAGTGCCCCCGAGGCTTCTCACTTCCTCCACGCCTCTCTCTCCCCCCTGCCCCCCTCGCAGTCTGCCAGCGACGAGTCCCTGCCCCCCCTACGAGGGGAGCCGGTCGGGGGGCGGAGCGAAGGGTCGGGCAGTCTTACTGACAGTCAGGGGCTAGAAGGGTCTACAGAAAGAGTTAATGGGACCTTAGGGGGAAGCGAGGGGGCTATTATAGGAGGGAGCGAGGGGGCTATAGGGGGGAGTCAGGGAGCTGTAGGGGGGAGCGAGGGGGCTAGAGGGGGGAGCGAAGGGGCTATCGGGGGCAGCGAGGGGGCTGTAGGGGGGAGCCAGTCATTAGGAGGAGGGGAGAATCTGTTCGGTTCAGTGACTCCGGAAAAAATGTTGGTTTTTAATTCACGTTGTAAAATAATTTTAAAATATTCTTAACCTGTGTTTGAATTTGATTTTTAATTCTTTCTATTTCACTTTTGTTTATGACATTTGTCCTATGATTTTGTGAAGTTACAGATGTGATATTAATATTTAATTAATTTCTTATGAGTAGCACAGACAAACGCGAGACTTTTTAACAAGACAATTTTACACGCATCACGCAACGTATGACAAGATTTTTAAGACTTGTAGCATGAAAAGTTCTTATTATTAAACGTTAAGGAGAACGGTAAAGAGAACGGTAAGGAGAACAGTAAGGAGAACGGTAAGGAGAACGGTAAGGAGAACGGTAAGCAGAAATTCTATTTAACTTGGATGTAATGTTAATTAAAATATTATAATGAGACCGACTCGATGCATGCCTGAAGTGTGCTTGTGTTCTGTGCTGCCCTCTAGGTTTGACGTGGGTGACGACCTGCTGACTGCGTGTTCATTGTACGCACAGTGGCTCATCGACCCTGACAGCGTTCCTGCTGCCGACGTGGTGCGTAATTTCCATGCAATGATTTCTTTCCATACAGTGATGCGCACGCTGCTATAATCGAAGGCTGCCGTGTTGTGTTGCATGTGTCCGCAGTCAGTCACTGCTCGAGCGTGTAGCTGTTGGTACGGAGGAATACCTTCAGTAGGCGATTGGATGTGTCTCCTTGACAGCGTTAATGTGTGCTGAAGCATCGGCCTGTTGACTTCTGCATTCTTGATGCTGTCTTCTCTGCTAACTTATACTTTATTTCTTCTTTGTAATGTCAATTATTTTTCATGCATAGGATATGCGTGGATAGCATAGGATATGCTATTATGTGCGTAGTTTTTCAAAAGTTTTCAACTGTGACGCACAAAGACGAGGGCTGAAGCTGTGTGTGCAACCGTACGGTGTGTCTCGCAGAAGCAGAGCCTGTATGTATCCTAGTACACTGTGTTCCACAGAACTAGAGCCTGTATATCCCAGTACACTGTGTCCCACAGAAGCAGGGCCTGGAGCTGGTGCAGCGCCAGTGGTTCGTGGTGGCCGGACGCAAGCTGTCCAGTGCGCAGGAAGTGCGCCTGCACCTAGCGACCTTTGCGCAGTTTGGCGATGCGCTGCTTGAGGCCGTCGTGAACATGCCCGACAATGACGTGAGCTCTCATTGGCTTGTGAACTGGCGCTATTTATAGAACAGTTTAAGCTATTTATAGAAACAGAAGACGTGAATCCTGATTTTCCAGCGAGCTGCCAGAGCCATTTATAAAAACAGCTCTTATGTACATTATTATATCTTCTTAGTAAATTTCATATTGCTGTATAGAACTGTTTGGGTGGCCTGCTTTTCCTTTTTCGTTGCTAGTCCACCAGAGCAAAATGACCACTGTTGAACAAGTAAAACTTGAACCGCTTTTGATTGTAACCTAACATTCATGGGTTCTTTTCACTATATTTTAGGTGCCAATTATTATTGCAAAAGTATTTTGTATTAATTTTTGCATGATGTATTATGTTCGACGTCTCTGCTCCTCTCTTCACTCTCTATCTCCACTTCTAGAGTAACTTTTGGAGTTTCTTGTTACTCTGTACACTACAGAGTGTCCCTGTGACAGGGCAACACGGTGCTGCACTACGCGGTGTCACACGGTAACTTTGAGGTGGTGTCTGCGCTGCTCGAGTGCGGCGTGTGTGCGGTGGACCGTGAGAACCGCGCGGGCTACAGCGCGCTGCTGCTGGTCGCGTTGCTTACGGTGGACACGGAGCGCCACCAACAGCTCATCCACCAGCTCTTCTCCATCGGAGACGTCAACGCCATGTCCTCCTCCGTGAGTAGAGGTTGTTCCCCTTCAAGCCGGGGAACAAAGGATTAGTTAGCTTGCAAATCAGAGCTCCCCGGGCTAGTCGGAAAAGGCGAATGAGGAGGGGGGAGCGGTCTGTGAGTAGCCCTTCACACAGAACTGGACTGTAATAGTCATTGTTACTACACATGGTCCTTAAGCCTCAAATCCTCCGATCTATCAGTGTATCTTTGATATCTTTGCCTCTAGCCTTTCATATCCATGTCTTTCTATACTATCTTTCATATCCTTGCCTCTCTAGTCTGTATCTGATATCTTTTTCCCTCTAGTCTACATCAGAGATCCTTGCCCCTCTAGTCTACACCAGATATCCTTTGCCCTCTAGTCTATATATCCTTGCCTTTCTAGTCTATATATCCTTGCTTCTCTAGTCTATATATCTGTGCCCCTCTAGTCTATATATCCTTGCCCCTCTAGTCAACATACCCTTCCCCTCTAGTCTATATATATCCTTGCGCGTACAGTCGGGTCAGACCGCGCTGATGCTGGCTGCCAGTCACGGTCGGCTGGAGACAGTCGCACTGCTGCTCGCGTGTGGCGCGGACGTGAATGCGCAGGACGAAGACGGCTCGACCGCACTCATGTGTGCAAGCGAGCACGGACACACGGACATCATACGCGCGCTGCTCACCACACCGGGGTGTGACTCCACCATAGCCGACGTGGTGCGTTGAATGACACTGATCTACTTTGTCGTTTAATGGCATATTTTGAATTCTTGTTTACTTGCTTACTTGGATTCATAATAATGAATAAATATAGTAATCAGCTAGTGCAGACATTTGTTAGCATGTTAATTTGTTTGTTTAGTAATTGGTTGGTATAATAATTTGTTTGTCTAGTAGCCAGCTGATTGATTCAGGGCTGTAATAATGCTCTAATTATTATAGGACCGTTTTATATTGCACGATGAACTGCCAAAGTGACTAAATGCTTCATATAATAACGTGTAATATTGCAGCAAAACAACAAATAAGAGTTTCTTCTCATATTTTGTCCATATTTCATCGATTTAATGTCTATGATACAACTGTTTATCACATGCGTCGATTCGCTGGCGCTATGAGTTGCAGTCATTCCAACGGGCGCATTATTCAGCAGTTCAAGCAGTCAGCATCTTGAGCTGTGTTGTAGGATGGGAGCACGGCGCTGTCGATAGCCGTGGAGGAGGGACATCAAGAGATAGGAGTCCTGCTCTACGCTCACATGAAGGCCTTGCAGGCTCAGGTCTGACCCAGCCTTGCAAACCTTGGTAAACTTTAATTTGTAGTTTATTGCTAAATAGGACCCTGATGACGTTCCTGGAAGCCAAAACAGACTCTAAACTCAAATTCATCGAGCCATTTGTTGTCACTAGATTATTATTGCCATCGCTTACCGTTTTAAAGTTTGTGATAAATTAGTTTATAGTTCATCTTGAAATCATTTCGTAGGATATTCAATGTATTCAATGTATTCAATGTATTCAATGTATTCAATGTATTCAATGTATTCAATATATTCAATGTATTCAATGTATTCAATGTATTCTATGTATTCTATGTATTCTATGTATTCCAATTATTACATAGGATATTCAATTGACTCTGCTAATTTTGGAATTACTGATGGCTTTGTGTTCTTCACTCAGTATTATTGCATTAATAAAACATCAGCGGCTTCTCTTGGTATTAACCTTGACACTATCATTAGTGAGAAATTGCTGTCTGTAGCGTCTGGAGGTGGCAGAGGAGCCAGGGGAAGACGAAGAAGAAATGGAAGAGATCGAGGTCAAGGAGGGCAAGGGAATGTCATAGCAACCTGTCGTCTTGGCAACCACTGAACATCATCATGCCATTATCATGTCCTAGCAAAGGATTCTTTGCAATCAAAACTGGATATGAAGTTTTACAAATTGATTTGTTGAGGCTGTGCTGTGCTGTGCGTTTTCAAGAGCTCAGCACTGCTTGCATAGAGTCAGTCGAAGTGTGTTCCGCGGTGCTATGATCTATTTTTAAAAGTAAACAATTAATGCATAATGAGGCTGTACAATTATCTATGGTTTGAGGCACTTGTTGATCGTTCCCTGGCATAATGTGTCGTTGTGCCTTCCTGCCAAGTCTGTTTCGTTGCTATTACAGTTCACTTGCCTTCGCATGAGCCCTTGCTGTCTTCATTGAGACCTTTCGCTGTCTATCACAAAATGTGAGTTACGAAGACAGATTTTTAGAAGAATTTGTTAACTGAGCGTATTGAGTTGTTGCCATAGTTGAAAGTCTGTTCTTGAGGAATGTTAGCTGATAGGCATTACATGAATGGCAAATGCAATTGCCGTATGTTGTCATTGTTAGATTGCGCGTTCAACTCGCTAGTCTCTGTGAGATTTAAATTCTAACCACGCATCAGTGTTCCGAGTTTGTTACATTTTTGTGGCATTATTTGTGAATTTAAATTATTCGGTGTTGTTATTGTTATTCATTAGTGCTTGCGTTATTGCGCTACTCGCTCATCTTGATTTAATCCAACACGTGTCATACAAAAACTTATGCAAGCTTTTCTATTATTTTAGCGCTTTTCTACAGCTGAGTCCGAAACAATTCGTTTTGTATAATTATCTGCTTGTCATTTTACTTTTGTGTTAGTTTCGATTTATACTTTGATGTTAATATCTAGCTAAATGGTAATAGTGTATATCACAGTGACTAACAGTCCTCCATGCTACTCGAAAACGCTTGCATGTGGTAACAGGCTCTGGCTAATTGGAGCATGGTCTCCTCTATAGCGGAGTACCAGGAGCTGCTGGGAGATCTTAGCACAGATATTTTTTATTGATTTGATACAGTGAAGACACAAATTATGTAATTATCTATGAATATGAGATTAATACTTATTTAAGCAATGTATGGATGTATGATTGTTTTATTGTACAGTGTATGGCGTATCTTCAAGAGTTCTATGTTTCACTATAAGTTATGTACAATAGCTTGTAAAGCAATATTTTGTGCAATATTTGTTGGATTTGACTGTTAATTTTATTTTAATCGGTTCCGCTTCATTTATTATAGTTTCTATGTTCAATCTTGTTGCGAAACAATTTCTTCATTTAAACGGAGTTCTTTTAAATTCAATGTATAACGCAATGGTTTAAATATAATGCAAAACTTTCTAATTGTAGGCCTATATCACAGAACTAGATCTAAGGATACTCTATAACTGCTATTTCAGTTTATCTATTTCAGAATACAATTTGTAATCAATTTAGACTGTAATTATTCAGAAGGTGGATACTGTATCAGTACAGTGCAGAAAGAAATTGTTGCAGTTTGCATCAGAAGATGCGTGTATGATATCCTTTGAGAATCGTCCCTTTATTATTGCGTATCAAAAAACGTTTTAAGAAACAGGGGCCTAGTAGTGTTATCTGGAATGAATAGGGTCCATTTACATACATGACATTGACCATTGAGCTATTTACATACATGGCATTGACCATTGGGCTGTCTCAGCTGCCTGCCTTGCACACAGTAACAAACAGTTACAAACACTTTGCCGATAACATTTGCACATTTAGCCCAACATAAGAATTCGTTAACTGGAATATTGCAAAACTTTGTACACAATATCTGTACAATGCCAGAGTGTCTAGATACAAGATCAGATCGTGACTGCCTCCCTGCCCTCCACTCGCTAGATGTCGCCCGCTGCAGGACAGCCGGCCATCTGTTTATTCCTTATGTTGGCCTTCAAGACCTAAAGTGAATCCTCCTCTCACCTTCTAATAATAATTATATGCCAGTCACTCGCATCGGGGACTGCCCTAGTAGAACAAGGTCAAGGCCCTTTGCTGACGTCCTATCTCTCCCATCCCACCTCTCGCCTGTTTCTCTCAATCGGTGGGGGTGCAACAATTTTTTTAAACCCGGTCGTGGTGTGATAATCGCGCGACGATAATGTATTCTTTGAAAATAGTTACACCCCTCCTGTTCCTAGAAATGAGGCCTCCCCATTCCTTGAAATAAACCATTCCTATTCCTATAAATTCCTCCCTGCCCCTAAAACATAGCGGTGGCCCGTTTGTCCGCCTCAGCCCCCCCCTCCTCCTCGACGGCCGAGTTGAAGACCCCATCGCTGAAGGCGATGGCATAGCTCTTGTTGCTGAGGGTGGGGTAGACCATGTTGCGCACGCCGGGCTCTGACGAGACTGTTCCGAACCCCACCCCGTTTGTCGTCGACAGGGCGATGTCCGCCTGTACACGGGCAGCCAGGCTGCGGTCAGTGGATGGCAGGAGTACAACTGTGGCCAAAAGTTTACGGACAAATGCATTTTTTACCAATTTCCACACAAAAGCACATAAAACATAAAGTTGCAAATTTTAATTCGCAAAGTTGTGTTCTCTTAATACTTTGTAATATCACAATTATACTCACGTATCAAAATTAGGTTAAATGGTAAAAACATACAAAAAATGCATTTGTCCGTAAACTTTTGGCCACAGCTGTAAGGTGCAAACCCGCCTTGCGTGAAAGCGTGATTTCGTACATGCAGATCTTCATGCATGAAATCACGCTTTCATGCAACGTTGGTTTGCGCCTAAGTTCCCCCTGCATGCAAGCTAAATATCTATTCAATAGTTTATATTAGTAATGTCATTATTATATTAAATACTATATCCCACTCTGCAAATAATGACTCTAAAAGTCCTTAAATCAGTTCAAATTCACGCTTAGGTGAGATCCAGGCCTGCGTTAATTACCGGAGGTTTCTTGCGCTCGCGCTCCCTGCGCCGGTGCCGCCAGTAGAGCACGGCCCCCAGCACGACGAGCCCCACCACCACCACGGCGGGGATCACGAGGAGCGCCAGCAGGGGGTTTGAGCTCGACCCCCCGTACACCGCGCACTGGGCGCCCTCGTAGTTGGAGGCGCACGTGCAGGAGAGGAGCCCCGTGGTGGGGGAGGCGTCGCACTGCCCTCCCGGGGAGCTGCACGGCGAGAGGGGACACGGGCCCGAGGCTGGGAACGAATAATGTGTGAAGTATGTTATGAGACGAAGGAATTTGTTTGTTATTCAATAATGCAACTGCGACTTTAAGTGGAAATGATGTAGTCTCTTGGACTCTTGTGTCAGACAAGCCACAAGCCCCTCCACGCAATGTTCAAACTTCAGCGACTTTTTACGGCGTGCGCCAATAGGCGAACGCTGTATTGTTTCGGCCCGGTATCTTTATTTTAATCTAATTTTTTTTTTTACGGATCTTTGGCGTATTCCCGGAGTCTGGCCTCCTGACCTATAAGTCTAGAATAAGGGTCAAAGCATTTTTCCCGTTAACGAAAATGCTTCCAGCAAAAAAATTTAATTGTAAACATTGTGAGGGTGTCCGGGGGGCCACCGTGCGCACTTTTGCACCAGATTGTTCCACTTACTACTTACTAAAAAACGCCCTATACATGTTTTATCAAAATATTGATACGTAAGGTGGGCGAACGGTTTTTATAAAAGTTGGGGAGGGTGGGGGAAACCTTTGCGCCACAATAACTCAGCGACCACCGAACGGATTTTTACCATTTTTTCAGGAAACATGCGGACTAAGCCCGGATTATACAGGTTTGCTTGAATTTTGAAAAAAATGAACGGTGCCCCCGGGAGTCCCCCCCAGATTTTTAAAAATTGTAATTCTCGCAATCGTGGGTAATAACCTTGAGCGCTACAATAATGAAACCAGGGGCAAAATATATATGCATTGGGGAAAGCGTTTCTGGCTTAATAATTCATTTCGAAATGTTAAGGGGGCTTTTAGGGGGGGCCATATCATGTACTTTTACAAGAATCAAGATAACTTTTTATTCTGTCTGATTTGCAAGATTTTCCACTATTGTGTGGCACTTGGTCGAGGCTCAAAATCGCCCTATATATGTTTTACCAAATAATAATACATGAGATGGGCGATCGGTTTTTATAAAAGTAGGGGGCCAAATCCCTTGCGCCACAAAAACTCAGCCGTCACTGAACGAATTGAACGGATTTTGAAATTTTTTTAGGGAACATGCGCACTAAGCCCTGATCATATAGTTTCGCCTGGATTTGTATAAAACTAACTGTGCCCCCAGGAGCCCCCAGATTTTTTTATTTTTTCTTTATCACAGAAAATGTGTTCTGTGTTCATGTTGTAGATGTTTACCTAATTTTTCCACAATGGGTAAATGCTGCTGTAAATTTCAAAACTGATGTTTATCTACTCGTGGCGGCCTGCGCGCACGCCGTTTATGCACGGGTACTGTGCTTCCGTCTAGTTTTTTGTTAATTGACACTTGGCCTATAGTAAGTGAAATATGGATATTCCTTGTTTCTAATTACATGTCAATCAGTGGGAACTGCGTAGTATGTGCAACTATAACTGGGACAACATGGGTACAATGGGAGAATGAATTATGAAGCATAATAATCTGTTATTGCATCAATGTCCTATCGATCGAGCTAAGTCAAAAAAATTAAAATACAGCAGTTGAATGGTTCCTGGAGATAGCTGTTCATGAGACACTATTTTTGCAGTCACGATCTCGTAATGATCCATTGCACTTTCAGCATGTTGTACAGAATTCACGCGATTCTATGCTGACCTGTCCAGCTGACGACTGCCCGCGAGAGCGCAAAGGTGGCGTTAGTCTCTGTGATAGTGAGCACGACGTTGATGGAGGACACGAGGTTCGACAGGCTGCTGAGGGCTGCCTTCATGCTGGGGATCCCGTCGAGCAACGTGAACCGCAGCACGCTCTGTGACCCTGCAGCAGGATCACAGATACAAATGTCATGTGTCTATCATCATTTATAGTTTACCATAATCAAGCCAATTGTTAACACGGGTTATACGCTTAAATTAGAGCCGGATTTTTACGGCCGGATGCCCTTCCGATTATCTACCGGAATAATAAATTACCCTGGACGATGATTATCACCTAGCGACAACTGTGTGCTTAACAACCCTGCTGAACTGCCTGCAACAAGTGATTTCATAGTTTCGAGCGCTGGGACTCGAACCCAGGTCTCTGGACTCTCTGTCCAACACCTTAACCACTACACAACAGCGCCGGTGCGTATTACAGTTTACTTGTCGTGCGTGGGGTATTTCAGCAAGCCACTTCAATATGCTCACCGCTGCCCGGGCTCGCCTGCTGCACGGTGGGTGCGACCACCCTGCTGACCGCTATGCGCCCCGCCAGCGCCGCCAGCTGGGGGGCGAGGGAGTTGAACTGTTGGGGGCTGGGAGAGACAGCGGCCCCCTGCAGCACCCCGCTGAGCTGCACGAGAAGGCCGCCGCTGACTGCTGCGCCCCCCGCGCCCCCTGACGAACTAGTCGTCATCTACAGAGCAGGCAGGAAGACGTTGCAAACATAACAAAATAATACTGTTTGTGGCATGTTTCTGATCCGCAGCGCAAATTCACAGTAAAAACACAACAAACGATTAGCGAATATGTATTGTGTTCCATATACAATTGTTCCTATTATACTGTAGTGTCCTATAAATGACCAGTATCTAAAACTTTAATAATTTATTCGAAACATAATTATTGATAATAATGTGATAAGCTGATTACAGTAAGTTCTGTACCGCAAAAATTTAATAAGATTCTTATTAAGATACCCTTAAAAATAATGATAAACAATAGTTAAAATTAAGCGTCCACTTAAAGCCATTTAAACACGATTTTGAGTGCGCATCTATGAAACGCAGCATATAAGTGAGAGAAGAATCAGTAGGGAGTAGATCTGACATAATGACTGAACCTGTTGAGACCCGAAGAAGGATGTCGGACTGGATGCAGGGCCCCCCGCCCCCGGCACCCCGGAGGTCGTTGTAGGGAAGGTGGTCGGGGCCCTGGACGGGGTGCTTGTTGTGGAGGGGAGCGAAGGGGACACGGTGGAGCTCGAGGGGGAGCTCTGGGTGCTCGACGAGCTCTGTGGGCTGGGGGAGCTTTGGGTGCTTTGAGAGCCCTGCGGACTAGAGGCCGTGGTTGTCGTCGACCCTGCTGAAACTGGAAGTCAACGAGAGATCGATTGCTGAAAACTGATGCATGATTGTTGGTTGACTTGAAATCAATCGTTAAATGATCCAATGGTACATAAAAATTTAATAATTAAGGAGAATGCATCTGATAAACGCAATATGCGCAATACTTTCAAATCAAATCAAATAGATTTTATTACTTTCTAAATTACAGGAGTCCGTTAGCGAAGCATTGTGCACTATTATGACATAAAAAAGAAGAAAGCAGCCGTGGGCTTACCTGCTGTGGTACAAATCGCAAGCTGCAATGAAATAAAGACAGAAATTATTTATACGCATTCCCAATATCAAGGCCAATAAAAATATAGCATCATTTGGGGTTGATTGATACTAAATATAGTAAGCTTTTGATTAAAAAAACCAGGCTGGTGGTTCCATTCGATAACAAAATGATGGGCTTACAAGTTACATGGACATATATCTAAATGTACTCACTGATCAACTTCATATAGTAAGTAGGCCCTATTGTTTTTAGCTTCAAAGTTGCAAGTGCAAACAATGTTCAGCAACTTGCTGCAATACCGGTGTCACCAATGCACCGGCATGACTATGCATGCATGACAGTTAGGCTGTAAGTGCAATGAATTGAGTTGCACAAGAAACACAGCTATGAAAGTTCAGTTTTTATTCCACACAATGCCATCATTCACAACCCCTCATAACCGACAATATTATCGACAGACAAAGTAGTTAGGCTCTAGCATTGCTTCGCTTCTCATCAACTGAGTAGTTCACTGCCATTTCTTTTACCATCATTTGTGCCCATCATTTGTACTACCATGCTATCAATTGAGATATGAAGCCCTGAGAGCAGATACGCACGAGTAGTAGAGACGCCAGGATACACAGACGTCTCGAGATCGTGGAGCAGACAGGCGGTCCTCCGCTCCCCGAGCGCAGCAGGGCAGGCCGCATGCTCGACATGGCACACGAGCTGACTAGCTGCACGAGCTACTTGCGACTCGGAGATAACGACTACGTCCCTCCCGACTGAGATCCACACCAACTTCACATCGTTTCACTGGAACTCCTGTGCTGACTCAGCTGGCGGTTGGGATTCTCACGCTAGAATCCTTGCGCTCTTCTACGCGCTAGTCTCTCACGATAGATCGCCCTCTCCAGCCTCCACTGCGCCTATAGCTCGTATGCTCTAGAGTCAACAGGGTGTTATCTTAGCTAGGGTCCAACCCACAGTTGACGGAAGTAGTCCCGCTGCAGTCAGCGCTGTTCGCCTGCAGATAGGCTGGCGCTCCTCTCAGCAAACAACTTGTGTATGGACAGCAAATGGCGACTAAGCAGCACCGGTCAACACGCCAGATCGATATTTCCAGCCGTCTGCATAGCTATATGCAGCTTGTATAATCACATTTGTAAACCGTTATCAGAATGCGGGAACGGGCATTAATCTACAGTCATCATAATCTGTAGGCTTTGCTGCAGCCTCTAAGCCTGTCTTAAAGTTTAGCGATCATCAATAGCAAAAAATCAGACAATAAGCGTGACCTATAGGGTTGCACGCTCAGTTACCGTCTGTCGGGCGCTCTTCGTGGGGGGATGAAGGCAGTTGTGCCCCCGCTATTTGGACATGACAGAATTAACGAACCTTACGAGATAAAAAATTTCAAATAAATGAAGCTATGAGTTAATTAATTCAATTAATGCAATGAATCATTTCTACAATTACTGATTAAATGGCAGGGGGATATACAATTACGATGTAGATGATGCATGGCCTCAGTTCTTTCACCGATTCACGGTTGAAGCCCTTGCCGCATGATCGTATAATGAATATTCTTTCCGTCTCATTCTTTCCTTTGATTGCTTGATCCTTGGCTTTATTTCGCTACTATTGAGATTCTCATAATATTGGCTTATAATGTACAGATCCGGTACCAGTGAATTGCGCTGATCTTCACTTAACTTACAACAACGAAATTATCCAGAAAGAGATTTGAGATTTGTGAAACAGATATCATTCGTGGACTTCACCGTGCACGCACCCCTCAATGTTTCGGAAAAACAGTCGACGCTCAATCCCTTTCAGAATAATGCTTACATTATTAATCATAAATATTTCGTGTTAAATGGGGCTTTCATTGAGGGGATGCCGTCTTGTTAAATGTGGAGGAATAAATATTTGCACCCCCTCTTCAGTTTTCACACAATGTTTCTTATCGTTAATAAATAAATAAATTTCAATCGCTTACGAATTTCCACAGATTGTAAGCCTCTAGCTTACATTTAATGTTTAATTTAAATGTTATCAAGGGAGCAATTTGCAGAAATACAGAATCTTCGCTAAACGTTTACCCCCCTCCCCCCTGCACCCAGAGCTTCCCCCAGATCACGGATTTAACGTCGAGCGCCCTGCTAAGAATGTAGCGGTGTGGAGTGCTTGGAACAAGGCGCGAGTGTGCGGTACGCAGCGGGGCGTGACGAGGGTTGATCACGACTCAGCGCCACTGACTGCTGCGCACAGACCGTCACGCTTCAGTGCCCCGCGACGAAGTATTTACACGCGCGTATTGGCGCTAATGCTCTGACTAGCATCACGCGCGCTGGCGTTTGTTGGCTTTGGAAGAGAAGCCAATATCTTCGACAATGATTTTTTTGTGTGATATAGGCCTATCGTTGGGGGAGAAACTGTTGTTTTCATTATGGAGCGAGGTCGTAGTAAATTAAGCGTTTTTCATAGGTGTGCTGCGCATTAGTTTTAGCTGTCTCTATTTGAAACATGGGCAAGCCTACATATTAAAGTAAGCTAGGCCTACATGTAACCATCTCGATGAGAGCTTCATAGCATGTCTGTGTTCAGTTAGATTGCTGAAAATATCGACAAGCTTGTGGGTGCTGCGATCTGCTGTGCACGCTACGAAGCGAGTCCGTGACTGGCAGCAGGAAGCTGATGGAGACCTAGTAGTAACGGGCGAGTGGTAGGCCGATAGGCCCTAGTTGTTTGGCGAAGGCTCGCACTGTCACGCAATCTCTCGTGGCGCTACAGTGAACTTAGGCCTAGTATTCCTTTTGCAAATCGAGTGCTACCGTACACTAGTCTTCCATTATTATAATTTTTTAATAGGCCTAGGAATTTAACTTAGATGATAAAGTTGTGGATTTTGAATTGCGCAATGCACAAAGTCATCCAGTTCGCCCTGCTCATTGTATGCGCTGAAATACGACGACGTGCTGATCTTAGGCAGCCACGCGCTGGCTAGTAGGTTACGTGTCACGTGATATTAAAATTATGACCAATACTACAACGGCAATAATAGGCTTACAAGTACGAATAAGGCATTCTTTCTTAACAAATTAAACTTCATATTATTTCTATTTATGATCTGAGTTCTGAGTGCAACTCTTGCCATAACCATTAGGCTGCTACTGGTGCTTCGCACCCGGCGGTGTTCCACAGACCATGACGACTGAGACACTCGCTGTGTCTATCAGTGCAAACAAATTGGTCGCTGCACGAACTAAAACATGCAATAACCCTGCCCTAACCCTGACCTAACCCTGCCCTAACCCTAAACTAACCCCAAATTAACCCAAAACTAACCCTAACCTAACCCGAAACTATCCCTGAGCTAACTAACCCTAAACTAAAATAAGCATCCATAAATAGAACTCCACTGCAGTAGGCCTTTTACATGATTAACTATGGCGTGCCGATTTGTTTGAGCTTTTAGACGCCACTGACTGAGACTCTCTGCTCATCTGAGCGTGACGTACCAACAGAGCGTGCTATTTATTGACCTCTCGACCCCTGTCGTATAGCGCACATGGCGACTGAACTTCCGCTACAGAACTGCAGACTGAACTGTGTTAGTAATTAGACACATTGGGTTTCTAAAAACAAATCTTCTGTCGTCTCCTAGGCAAACTTTATAACTCTTCTTTTGAAGAGTCAGCAAATGCTCTGTCAACTTGATCTTAGTTTTTATTTGATTTGTCTTTGGTTTTTTTTGTGGTAATTATTTTGATAATTAAAGTGCTGAATAATGATTTTGTAGCAAAAATGATCAAATAGTTGCAATCCGAAGTATATTGTTATCTCCTGTTACATGCTTGTCACTGCTTATATAATTGTCTAACGGTTACGGCTATTGGTTTAGTTGCTTGTCTTGCTGATACTGTTGTATTTTGTTTGTGTAAACTGCCCCAGTGGCGAATAAAAGGTTTATATAACGCGTAGGCGATAGCATTGCAAGCAGCTGGTGCTGTAATGCGTGGCATCAAGGATATGTTGTAGATTGAAAAAACCTCGCACGGTCATATCCCAGACAACGGTTGCAAGTTCTGCGCGCTCAATTTCATGGACCAGTCATGACATTGTAATATAGTGCCATAATCTACGTGTTGAACATTCTGAGTTAATCCGAGTGGATTGATTATGATAGGATGGTCAATCTAGGCTCACCGATCATCACGCCAGGGCTATCAATTATTTACAGTGTAGTATGACACATGCCGTACAGAGCCTATCTGACCCAGCTATCAATTATTTACAGTGTAGTATGACACATGCCGTACAGAGCCTATCTGACGCAGCTATCAATTATTTACAGTGTAGTATGACACATGCCGTACAGAGCCTATCTGACCCAACTATCAATTATTTACAGTGTAGTATGACACATGCCGTACAGAGCCTATCTGACCCAGCTATCAATTATTTACAGTGTAGTATGACACATACCGTACAGAGCCTATCTGACCCAGCTATCAATTACTCGTTGATAGCTTCAGCGGCTGCTGTCAATTACAATGTTATCTTTGATGCCTGTCAAATAGACCGTACGGTTAGTTATTAGACTGCACTCACACTGCATCCAAGCCAATGATAGCGGCGCTGATGTCGCGCGCTATCATGCTACTGGTGGAAGTCAGTTGTGGATCCACTGCAAGGAGAAGGGATATGGTGGCCTTGCATGACCCCCCCTGCCACTCGGATCAGAGTATTAAAGTTGACGTAATGAAGTTTGCGTAAAGTTATAAAGGGTCCCTCCACTACTGAGATTGTGGAGGAGGCCACACGTAGACCATAATCCCCTTGAACTGATTTAATGGATCAAGAAAATGAATAAGTAGTGTAAGACTGGTATCGTCAGTTTGACGGCGAAGACAAACATTTAATTTGATATAGGGCCTATAGTAAGTCTATAGAAAAAGCTGCGTCTCTCGGGCGGAAATAGAAATAGTCTAGCGGCTTGAAGGTAGACTTTGAAGATTCGAGTTTATGGTAAACTGATAATCCAGCCTCCCACTTTGGGAGGCTGGATTCGCCACTGATGGAAGAGCAATGATAACGAAATCGGGTCATGGCAAAACGCTGAGCTGACGCTTAGTCTTGCCATGACCTTAAACAGTTATATGTAGGCTATACTGCGATGGAGTATAGCCTAGTAGCGAAACGAAACAGCGAAACGAAACAACAAAGCGAAACAAACGATTTAGTTTTGTTGAGAGTTTCTTGTATTTATCTGTAGCCTAGGACCCATACAGGATACTAATCGACTGTCAAAGACTGCATGTATAACATGTAATAAACATGGGCCTCGGATTGCTTTGGCTTTAGGCCTAGTATATACATGCAAAACGACTGGCCAGTCCACCATGTTGTATTGTTCACACTTCAGTCGTTCGCAAAATTGTTTTAACTTTATAGGCTTCCTCGCGATACTGCGCCGTGCTGCACGGGTCTGCATGTTGGCATTGAGTGCCGACTGAACTGTGATCGATTTACAAATAGCACGGTGAGTGTTCCAAATGTAATTTAGATTTTAAATAAAAATCTGGTTTTAGACGAAGCGGTAAAAAATCATTTTGCCTTACTGTAACACTTGCATAAATAGATGACATAGACACAATAGATGACATAGATACAAATTCATGCAATTGATGACATAGATACAATAGATGACACAGATACAAATTCATGCAATTGATGACATAGATACAATAGATGACACAGATA